>CAUYRT010002161.1:0-24671 GCA_963574885.1 Lepilemur ruficaudatus
ATTAATTTCTTTCTATTTATAGTAGAGACAGGGTCTTGCTCTTGCTCAGGCTGGTTTCGAACTCCTGACCTTGAGCGATCCGGCCGCCTTGGCCTCTCAGAGTGCTAGGAACAAGCGTGAGCCACCGCGCCCGGACTGCCAAGCTTATTTCTGCTGTAGAATTTTCCACTAGCTGTTCCCTATGCCTACAATGTTCTCCTCCTTGACCTCACAGCTCTTTGCTGTCATTTGGATTTCAGCCTACATGCAGCCTCAGAGAGGCCTTCCCTGACCACTCGGATTAAAGTAGTAGTTCAGGCCCTTTCTATCACAGCATTCCATTTTAATTCTAATAGTGCTTAGCACTAGTTATGGTAAGCTGAATCACTGCTCCCCAAAGATATCTAAGTCATAATCCTCAGAACCTGCAAATATTACCTTATGTGGCAAAAGGAGCTAGGCAAATATGATCTATTAATATTAGTAGTTAAAATTTTGAGAAGGGGAGATTATCTGGGTAAGTCTGATATAATCCCAAATGTCCTTATAAGAAGGATACAGGAGGAGCCAGAGTTGATTTGCTAACAGAGACTCGAGTGATGCATTTTGAAGAAAGAGGAAGAGGCCACAAGCCAAGGAATACAGGCAGCCTCTGGAAACTCAAAAAGGCAAGGAGATGGATTCTTCCCCCAGAGCCTCCAGAAGGAACCAGCCCTGCTGATGCCTTGTAAGACTCATCTCAGACTTTTGACCCAGAACTGGAAAAGAATAAATGTGTGCTGCTTTGAGCCACTAAATTCATGGTAATTTGTTACAGCCACATGGAAAACTGATACACTAGCTAATCTTTTCTTGTTCATTTCTTTACCGTTTCTCTTTCCCACTCCTATCCCACTATTAGATTGCAAACACTGTGAGGGCAGGGATGATTTCTGTCTTGTTCATTGCAGGTTGCTTAGTGCCTAGCACATAGTAGGTGTTTAAGAACTATTAAGAGAATGAATTTATGAGGTAGTTAAGATCTCTTCATTTCATAAGGAATAACTCCATCAGGGATTTGGTTTCTCCAGTGTTTGAAAAAGCAATAGCATAGACCACTGCAAAACAGATTGTGAATCTGAAGTTCTTGAAGGGATTGTATAGATTATCAAAATATCAAAAGATAACAAAGCATTGGCATAAACGGGTTTTAAGAAAAAGCTGTGAACTTTCTGGAACAGTGCATTGCAAAGTAAACACCTAGTCAGTATTACATGAATATACTGAAAATGTTAGTCCTCAAAAAAAGGTAAATACTTATCAAATTTACGAAAACACTAAATGATGGATTTAAACTATGCACTTACGGATGTGATGCTTATTAAGCTCTGGAATATAAAGGCTTCTAGGAATAAGAGTTAAATGAAACATGTATTAATATACTACAAATGTCGTATGGCCATGAAACATTCAACAGATTCCACAAGATACATGAAAACTAATCTTGTTACTTCAGTGGTATTTGAACCACTTCGGCTTTTCAACTTTTTTTCTGTTTTGAAAACCTCAAATCTTAATTCATCTTTTCTGTTGCTCGTGAGTTATTTACAAGTACTCTGAAAATGTGATTTTGTTTATTTGTAGAACTGACATTTTATCTAGCAACACTTTAATAGTTGTGTCTTGTGTCAATGAACATTTAAGTTTGTGATGGTGAAGTCAGAGCTACAGATGTTGAAAGAGCACTCACTACTGAAGGATAGTTTAGCTGGGTATAGAAATCCTACCTCTCTTTTACATTTTTCACATCTCAATCTTTCTGTGATGCATTCTGGATAATTTCTTCAGAATCATCCTCCAAATCACAAATTCCTTTTTATTGTCAAATAATATTCAATTGTATGGATATACCAATTCTATCTATCCATCCATTGATGGACATTTGGGCTGTTTCCACTTTTTGGCTGTTAAGAATAATGCTGCTATGAACACTTGTGTATAAGTTTGTGTGTGGACATATGTTTTCATTTTTCTTGGGGATAAACCTAGGAGTATATTTGCTGGGTCATAAGGTCATTCTATCTTTAACATTTTTAGGAATTGCCAAACAGTTTTTCCTCATTTTCTATGTCTTGGAAGAGTTTATGAAGAATCAGTATTTCTTTCTTTTGAATGTTTGATAGACTTCACTGGTGAAAACATCTGGGCCTAAGATTTGCTTTGTGAGAAGTTTTAAAATTGCTAATTCAATCTTTTCACTTGTAGGTTTTTCAATTTCTTTTTCACAGTGTTATTTACCATATTGCTTTTATTCCTTCATCTCTGTAGTCATTTAAAATATTGTTTTATAGTCTCTATCAGCTAGTTCTATGTGCTCTTTTGTTTTCTTTTGTTTGGTTTGGTTGTTTTTATTCTCATTCAGCCATGGTTGTATCTGTGTCATGGCAGATCATTTCCTTATTTGTTTTGGTAATTTTTAAATTATGAGATCATCTTCAATGGGGATCCATTCTGTCCGTAAGAATCTCATGTACCTTGGGTTGTAAAGTATTCCTCTAGAAAAGTTTTGCATTTGTTCCTGCCAGGTACTCCAAGAAGTTCACCACCGGGTGGTATAAAATTCAGACTTTGCACTTGCCACATGTCACAGGCTTAGTGGGTTAATTTCTCTTAGGATATTGTTTTTTCCTACTCAAAACCCCAATTAAGTCAAGCTCCATTGTCCTCCCCCAGGCCAATAACTATTTTCTAGTGCTCCTCTTCTGTACAGTCTTCTGAGGGTCCTACCGTGTGAGGGAGTCTTGGTGTCATTGTCAATCTTGCACAGGCCACCCGTCCTTATGTAGGTGAAACATACAATATTTGAGACACCTGAACCTTGGGCCCACTTCTAGCTCCAGTTCTCCCACCCCCACCCCAGGAACTCCCATATCACCTGTTCGTGTGCTTGGCTTCCTTCTCTTTGTATTTTCGTTTTCTGAGATGTCTCCTTTTTTTCTTGCGAACTATGTATTAAAATGTTTTGTTACATTTTATCCACAATTTTAAATATTTGTCACTGGAGGAATTCCGGGTTGTAGGGTCTGCCAGAAACCTGAAAGGGCCTTTGTAGTTTTCATTTGAGACTGTATGGAGCCGTAAGGACTGGACCAGGTGGCCAAGGATCATGTTACAGTGTGTCTCTATCAGTGTGTAGTATCAGAAAAGACATTTTTCACTTCTTGGTCTCGGTTTTTTCACCTCTGAAATAGGGAAGTTGGTCTTCAAGTTACTTTGAGTTCTAAAATACTGTATTTTTTTTTTTTAACTTCTGTCCACAGGTCTGATTCTGAAATCTCTTTTTTCTCTAGGTGCAGGTCGTTAGAAGAGGCTATTTGCCCACAGCCAAGATAACCTGAACATTCTTTATTTTTCCAAGGGCAGAAAGGGAGAGACACTGGTCTGTTGTCCTGAAAACTCCTGAGTGATTTGGCCTCGTGTGGAAATGGCCTAGCCAGATTTGTGGAAGTTGATCTGCCTGGCCTATCTTTATTTGCCGTGTCTTGATTTTTTTTTCCATGGGAAAACATCAGCAGAGAGCGTTCTAAACTTGCCTTTCCTAAGCAAATTTGTTTTCCGTATCAACCAAACTCCAAATATCGACCTCTTCTGCAAATCTCTTCTTAGGTAGGACTTAAATTCGTGAACGATGTGCCTTGTATTTTTCCTTGATCAACAAATACAGTACATTCTGGAACAATTTTACCTTCATTTGGGGCTTTTTCTGAGAGGGAAGACTTGGGAAAAGATGCTCTGGAGTACTTTTATAGAAGTCTATCACGCCAGGTAAATAATTCTCACTTCTTTCCAGACTGCTGCTGTCACTGCAGTGAAGCCAGAACACCTGGATTGCCAAGCAGTTCCTCAAAGTGAACAGCAGGGGATGCCAAAGGGATGGGATATAATGGAATATTCTTTTCCATGAGGACTGTTTCTCTTTTAATACTTTCTCTTTCAGGGAGAGCAACGTTTGGTGACACAAGGATGCCCCTGATGACCCTTTTTTGTCCACACCCCATCTTATTACACACCCGTGGTGGTTGTATTCGTGTGCCTCATGCCACCTAACCACACGAGCCCCTTTAACGCTGGGCCCTGGCATGGATAGCAAATCTGTTTCCAGAACAGCTCAGCCCTTCTGGAACCTTTCACTCTCTCCATCATCGTGCTCAGCTCCGACCTTGAATTTCCACGGATCTATGAGTGCAACAAAAGTGGAGAGAATGCAGTTGTTTTGCTAAAAGGGGATGTCTTAGCCCCACGGATCTTGAAATTCAGCATAAAACAAAAAATTTCCATTAGGTAAATGCATACAATTATAAATAATTTAGCAAAACCTTGAGTTAGTAATTTATATGTTTCCTTAAAAATGTCCCCAACATATCGACATTGACCGGGAAGCGCGAGAATGCTTAAGAATCAATGGAAACTCTGCTGAGTATGAAAGGTAGACTTCCTCAATTAAGCCCATTGTGATGTCCCATCAGTATCTGATCACTATGAAAGTTTTAGCTTGAATTTGGCCATAATGTTAGGAAGTAACATTATGGGCCCAGAAATAGGAGTCACAAATTCATGATGGAAGGAGCTTTACTATTTTAGTACTAATCGCTAAGATGCACTCACCACCTGAAAGTACATATTCTATGCATCAGTTGTTTATTTAGCGATCTTTAAAATCTATAGTTGCTATGGCTTTGGCAAGGCAATGAGCAGGCATAGAAGGGCAGATACGCAATCCCTTTTGTCTACTATAGAGACCAGGGAGCTAAAACTCTGATTTTTCTGGTCTCCTTGCAGTTAGGAGGGGCAAAATAGACACATTCTGGCCAGAGACAAAGTAAAGATCTGCTAAGGGAGTGAAAAAGTGAAATATTTGGAGTTCAGGTTGCCTTTTCTTTGGCCTCCTAATAACTTCCTTTTTTTTTCTTTCAGAGATGGGGCCTTGCTCTGTTATACAGGCTGGTCCTGATGACTTCCTAGAAAGCAGATATGATGTCTATGCAAGAAGCAGCTGCCGTCTTGCAAGCCCGGAGAAACTAGCAAGCCTGAATGTCACCAAGCTGAGATTGGCTGAGTGGTGAGGTAGAGTCTGGAACTCCCACAGCATCCATGAACGCTGACTTTTCTGTTCTTTGCTGCTAATGCATTCCTACATGACGTATATTGTTCTTAAAACTTGGGACGATTTGATATTGTGTTAAATTCAACATATGCAAACATAATGAATCATCAAATGAAAAGATCCAAATGGCGAGAAAAGACTTCTTGAAACTTTTCATATATTTACATTTTTTCATTTTGGGGACTACCATATTTTGGAGATGGAACAAAAGACCGTGGACTGACAAATTCAGGTATGATTACGGAGACCAAAGTGGGGAATGTTATTGAAAGTAGAACTGTCCTGAAAAATCCTCTATTGTCTGTGAGTTTGCAGCCTTAGGCCACTGTCCAAAAGCACTTTTATTTCTGTTTAATCAAAGAGCATCATTTTACACCCACTTTTCCAAGAAATAAATTTCAGAATCATTTTTCAAAGTTAGCAAAATATGAACCTTGTGAAGAAAAATCATCCACGTTGCTTTTGAGTCAGGCATGGTTCCTGCAAGACTTCCCCAAACAGCAACAATGACAATATCCTCAGAAGTCTTTGGATAGTATTCACGTGTTATCATTAGCGAAAATGATGACATGTCTCTGGACTTGTAATTGAGTTAATAATTCTTGGATCATTTCTCTCATAGCAGCAGCTTTCTTCTGAACACAAACAGAGATGAAATTTTGGCTGTTTACTCATGGCACAAAATGTCATTTAGAGTGTAAGTTTTGCAACATTTGGATATTTGACACTAAACAGACAAGGTATTTGGGTGTCTGCATTTTCACCTGTTCTGGCTGAGTGAGCTGTTTGCTTATCGGGTAGACTTTTGTGTCGAGTCAATGGATTCTCCTCCTTGCAGGCACAGGAGCTGGGATGAAGGAGGAACATTTTTGCCTTGAATTGTTTCCAGGCCATTGTGAGTCTGACATTGGCTGCCATGAGAAACCATCTTCCCGATCCGGAGAAGCCCTATGCTGCTGGGCCTGTCCTGATTGTGACTTGGCGACAGAGGACTCCTGCTGCCGTTGGAATGGGATAGGGTGCGAGATGTGGTGGGAAAATAGTAGGTCTGATGAATTTAGTTCCTGTCTTCAGGGAGAATGTCCCCTGTGACTTGGAGCAAGTTGCATGTGTCCCCCAGCCCTTGTGTCCTGTTTAGCAGGCGTAGGGGTGGGTAGTACTCCAGATGAACCGTGAGGGGTTGGTGAAAGGCCATGCTTTTCCTGCGGGCTTTTCTCCAGAGATGTGGCTGCTGCCCCAGGCCACCAGATATGTCTCCAGGATGCTTAGGAAAAAGAAGCAGAAGTCTAAGCCAGGTGGGCAGTCGCCCCTGCTCCTGGGGGGCTGGCCAGGAGGAGGCCCCAGGGTGGCCAGGGCTGCCTGAGTGGTGGCTGAGGGAAGGTCACTGGTCCTGCAGCCGCTGCCCCTCCCTCCCCTTGCAGGCTGCCTTTGATCCCGTTATCAACAGAGATTGCAGTGCACGTGGGGATTTGCTGGCCTGCTCTGTCACCCCACCTCCAGGCCTGCCGGTCAAGTCACATGGAATTCCCACACCCCTCACAGGTTGCGCAACTACTGCACAGATGCATTTCAAGTTTAATTAATATTTTTCATGGAATGAACCCTCTCAATTTATTTTTGCTGGCCCATCCGTCTATCTGGAGCAGTCACAGAGTGGAGAAGGCACAGATGGGCCAGGTGGCCAGGGAAGGCCGGGGGCCATACTGTTTGGGGAGCGCTGCTTTGGAAGAAGCCCCAAGACATGCTGCTGGAATTTGGGCCCACACTTAGAGATCTCAGCAACTCGATACGCTCTTTACGACCTGGCTTTGCCCACCTCTCCCATGGAACACCCCTCCCAGCTCTGTCTTCTGAAATCATTGCTCCTGGCCTGATTTTGCAGGCTCCGCTATCAGACAGTAAGCAAACCCTCCTGCCGTTTGCTTGCTGTGAGTCCTTGGCAAGACACCTCTCTGCGTTGAGCCTTTTCTCCCTGTCATTTGCAAAATGGGAACCAGATACTGTGAGTTTTACCCACGTGGCATTGGCAGAGGCTGCTGCTAGGTGCCGAGTGAGGGTCGGGGGGTCTGAGACACCCCTTCCTTGGCAGCCTTCACGTCCTCAGCCACATCTCCTCTGTAGGGTTTCACCCCAGCTTAGTTCTCCAGCAACTGGGTCACTCCTGGAGCCTGTCCAGGTGGATCAAGGCATGACTCACCTTGACAGCAACTCACCCTTGAGTCACATCCATCAGGAAGCCCAGGATGATGTGACATCATCAGCAAATACAGCCAGTCATAGATTCCGGGGCAGCTCTGTTTGCTTTGGAGATAAACGCCAGCACCCAAGTTGGGCTGTGCGGGAAGGGTGAAGGACACCAGGCCCATGAGTGTTAACTTTGTACAGTGACGTGTTTGTGAAGGCACCACAGGATCCTGGGGTGGGAAACTGCCCAGAGACTGTCCTGTGACTCTGCTACAGTCACTGGGAGGGGGGAAAGTATGTTCTTGGCTCTCACAGGGAAAGGATGCCCAGACATTCTAGTTTGCTACTCTGCATCCTCATCTCCCAGGTCTCTGCCTTTCAAAGTCCAACCAGAGATGCCCCTGATACTCTGCCTCCCGCCCATTTATGTCTCAGTTCAAGGAGGGTGGACCCTGGGGGGAGGGCCAGCTGCTCAGCTTGGGGGCTGCTCCCGCCCTACCTGTGCACCTGCTTCCGTCACAGTAGAGAACTTAAACCAATCTTCTCCCCTGCGTAAGCCCAAGAGTCCCCATAGGGACTGGATTTTCTATTTTCTTCAGGGTCATGGAATCCTTGGTTATACAACAGGGGAAGGTATGGGATTTCCTTTCGGGGTGATGAAAAGGTTTGGAACTAGTCAGAACACACTACATTGGGAAGATACTAGATTCCATTGAATTGTACATTTTAAAATGGTTAATTTTATATCATGTGAATTTCACCTCCATTTCAAAAACAAAGAAAAAAGAACAAGGCAGGGCTGCATGCCAGCAAGGGTCCCTTTCTGTGGGCTGCATGGTAGGAGCTTGTCAGCTATACGCAGTGACCAAGCTGGAGGCCTGAGCCTTGTAGACTTGGGCTGTCATGGGACAAGCCCAGCTGGCATTCAGGATGCAGGGACAGAGACAGTCAAGTGCCAGCTCCTTGTGATCTGAGCCAAGGAGCAACCCAGGGGGGCCTGTCCCTGTGCTGCTGCTACTGTGGCACTGGTGTGCAGTGGGGCTGGTGGTACTCACGTGCCCAGGACAGTGGGCCTTTGGTGCTGCCGGACCTCGGGCTCTGGCCCAGCCCAGCCACTCCAGCTGGGGCATCTTGCCCAGCCCAGCCACTCCAGCTGGTGCAGTAGATGCCCCCTCATCCCTCCGGGGCCAGGCTGGTGAGGCACAGGACCAGTGACATGCTGTGTGAGCCCTACTGAAGCCTCAGGCAGATGGAAAGACCAGGCTTGCAGATCTAGCTTTATCTAAAAATGTGATATTTTGTTCATCGTACGTTTTTTTGGCATTAATTTTGACTTTTTAAAAATATCGCAGTAAGATCTCTGGGTTACTGAGGTGGTGCTCCCTCAAACTATGTGCTGAGTCAACTGCTCCCTGGCCGAACTTGTCCAGTCCTGTTTGTCCTGAGCACGTTCCAGTTGTGGTGAGTGCATCAGAGAACTGTGGATGGACAGATGATTGCCCCAGGAAGCAGCCCTGGAGTCCCACTCTGCCCTGCAGGGAAGGCTACAGGGCCTGCTTTGTTCTACAGTTTGCATAACTTGGAGTCCCTTAAACCCACCTGTGCCCCAGCTGCAGCCTGGGACCGGTGAGGGCTGGGTGGGGGCCGAGCTGCACTGACTGTCCGCTGTGTCCACTAGATGGCGCGCTGGCTGCACAGGGGAGAGGGACGCACCTCCCTGAGGGATCCCAGCTCAGGGGAGTCACTCGCCAGTGTGGAGAGCACGTGTAGCACCTGCTCAGTCGATCCCCACCACAGCCTGTTGCATAGATGAGGAGACTGAGGCACTGAGAGGTAAAGTGACTTACCTGTTAGCCTTGAATACGTAATTAATACTGGTTGTGGGTTCTGGCATCATGTTCAATGTACCTGGACTACCTTTCTTCCTAGATCAGTTGTTCTTGATCTGTTTTACAGGTGCCTTTGGGAGCCTGGCAAAGGCTATAGGACCCCTCCTCGGAAAAATTTTGAAATCAATTTCATGGGCTTCAAGAACACCAAAGGAATAGATTAAGAACCTCTGTCCTGTGTGCTTGCAGTGTCCACATATAATTTGGGATTTATATTTAACTCCTAACTTTCTGTTCCAGATGTGAATTTAACTATGTAATTTATCCATTCACTCAAAAAATATTTATGGAGCACATACTATGTGCTAGGCACTGTTGTAAGTCCTGGAGATACTTGCCTAGAAGGTGAGAAGGATCACCTTCTATAGGGGGATAGCAAGTGATAAAAATGGACAAATTGCAGTGGTTATTAGAGCTGTCCCTAAATATTCCCAGTTCTCCCCCTTCTGGGTACATGGTGGGACTTTACTTCCTGGTCCTCTTTTGGTTAGCTGAAACTATGGCCAGTGAATTGTGAGGAGCGGCAGTGTTACTTCAGACATTTGATTTCTGATGTGTGGCCCTCCAGAACATTCCCTCTGCTCCCCGATATGGAAACTGAAAACATTTCAGATGGAGCCTGTTTAATCAGCCTAGGTCCCTGAGATATATAGCATGAGTGAGAAATAAATAGTTTTTTTTAAGTCATTGAGATGTTGGGGGTACTTGTTACTGCAGCATAACCTGGCCTATTCTGACTGATACAATAATACGTAAGTAAATAATATAATTATATATTAATAGATTGCTATAAGGAGATTAGAGCAACAGAGAAAATAAAAAGTTCAACAGAGATAAGTGGCTTTAGAAGGGCAGGGGAGGGGTGGATGGAGGAAAGGGAAGATGGAAATTTAAACAGGTGATCAAGGTAGGCTTTGTGGAAAAAGTGATATTCAAAAAGGAAGCAAGCCATGCAGGTATCTGGGGAAAAGTTTCCCAGGCAGGAGAACAGCCAGGGCAAAGGTTGGAGGTGTGTCTGATATGGTCAAAGAACAAGAAAGGGGGTGATGTGACCAGCAAGGTGAAGGGAGCCTCGTGGCCACAGAAGGACTTTGCCATGTTCTCTGAGTGAACTGGGGTGGCACGGTAGGGATTTGAGCCCAAACATGACATGATATAATGTACATTTTCAAAGGATCACTCTGGCATCTGGATTGAGACCAGAGAGTGGGTGGAGACAGGGGCAGGATGAAAGAGGGGAAGCCTGCCAAGAGGCCTCTGCATATTCCAAGTGGCATCTCTCCATGGCCCACACTGGTGGTGGTAGCATGGGTGGGGAAAAGTGGCCAGATGGGCGGATCCTGGATATATTTTGAAGATGGAGGCAAGAGTTTTCTTGGTAGATCAGATGAAGGATGGGAAAGATTCAAGGCTTTTGGCCTCATGTAGGATGGAGTTGCCATCGACAGAAAGCGGGAGAGGTTGCAGACAGCAGGTTTTAGGGGGCAGATTGGGTGTTGGTTGTGTTGAGTTAGTTCCCACGTGGAGACATGTGGGTGGCTGTTGAATATATGAGTCTGGAATTGGGAGAATATAAATTCGGGTGTCATTGAAGGAAAGATGGTGTCAACAGTTTAATGTCTTGAAACACTGTTCCCTATAGGCCAGAACAGACAGTTAAACACCGCATGTTTTCACTCATATGTGGAAGCTAAAAAGAGTTGATCTCATAGAAGTAAAAAGTAGAACAGAAGATACTAGAGTCTGGGAAGGGGAAAGGGAAGGGAGAGTGAGAGGTTTGTTAAAGGATGCAGAGCCACAGCTAGGTAGGAGGAATAAGTTCTAGTGTTGTATGCCACTGTAGGGTGACTATATTTCAAATAGCTTGAAGAAGAATATTGAATGTTCCCAACACAAAGAAAGGGCACATGTTTGAGATGATGGATACGCTAATTATTCTGATCCGATCACTATATATGTATTGAAACGTCACTATGCACCCCATGAATATGCACAATTATTTTTTGTCAATTAAGAAAAACGTTAAAAAGACTGAGATTTAAAAAGATAAAATGTAATTTAAAAAAACCACTATCTCTATAAAGAGAAACTTTTAAGTGCAGCATTATACATGGGGTGGTTTCTAAGAACGATCTGATCACCTATCGGTACCTTTGATGGTGTCAGGGAAACGCTTCTGTTCCCTTTGCGTTAGGAATGTCAAGGACATCGTCCATTACGTCATGCAATGATCCCTCTGTCCTGAGTAAGAAATTTTGTTTTTTTGCTAAGTCCTAGGAAAAAGTTTTACTTCCTCTTTCCTGAAAATGAAAACTGTGAGAAGATTGTGTGTCTCTTTTCTCTTCCGCTGCCAGAGAACTCAGGGCAAATTTAAAACTCAACTATAATATATTAACTGCTCGGGCCTGTAGAGTTGGCGTATTTGATTTTACTTTCCCTCACTTTGATTTCCTACTCTTAACTTCCAGTTTTATAGTTTTGTAATTTTTATTTTATCGTACGTGTTCTCTCTATAAGTCGTCTCAAATCGATTTCAAATGAAGCGGAGTCTAAAATAAATACGTATAATTGAATAACGTTGCTTTTTAATAACAACACAACTCGTTTATAAGTAAAAAGATATTGAAAATTTGTCTCTAAAGTAATTTTCTATGTGCAGACTCTTATATTCAGGCTGACTTTCATTATAAAATTGAAAGTGTGTTCCTCAAGGAAAAAGAATTTCAGTTGCAAAATGTTATAAACATTACACTTTAAAATTGCAGCATCTATGTAAACTCACATATTTCAAAGGAAATAAGGATGCTATTGTAAGATATTGAGAACAATATGCAAATAAGTCACAAAACACAAATGCAAAATACCGAGAATTGTTTTTATGTCATGGTGCAATGACTTCAAGCTTGCAGGAAAAAGAATGCGAGTTTTCCTAACAGGACACACTTCTCTTTGAGTCTCCACGGCTCACTTTTCCTGGAATCCACAAAAGCAGGGATTCTCAGAACTCAGGCACGCTCATGGGCTTTCACTTTGCCACATCCCTGTAGGCTCCTGTTTTATAAGTCTGTCAATATTGGTCTTTCAAATCAGTTTCTTTTTTAAACTTAAGTTTATTTAGAGAGAAAGCAGTTTAAATAATATATGGTATGTGTAAATTCATGGGTTTCCTGATTTTCCTAGCAAAATCAATTTGTAAGTATTTAAAAATGGTATAGTGTGTTACCCTAAAATTATCTCTTTCACCCCGTGTTGCTCATAGAGCATTGAGTGGGAGGTGGGGGCCTGGAGGGCTCTGTTCTGGGGGGTAACTCTGCAAGGCATCAGTGAGATTTACATGTCAGCAAGTAGCAGAGAGAGGAAGACTCCCACCAGTTGAAGAGAAAATGATGTGAACTGGGGATACTTTTGCTGCACCACACACAAAGAAGTCTTGTAGAATGATTGCTGGGTAGGGATCTTATGAAAGATCTTAAAGAAGTCAGCTTGGGGTGAGGACACCTTGCTGTAATGTGGTCACATTAGCAGAGAGCTCACCTGCAGTTCTTACCTGTTAAGGTGCTGACCCATTTTGGCTGTCTGTGGACATGGCAGGGAAAGGTCAGTTTCCAATGTCAATTCCAACTGGTTCTTAGAGCAATGGTTCTCAACTGCAGGCCCTAGACCAGCAGCATTGGTATCACCTGGGAACTTGTTAGAAATGCACTTTTTTGAGCCTCATCCCAGAACTATGGTCCTCCAGAGATTCTGATGGATGTTAAAGTTTGGGAGCCATTTTTTCTAGAGGAAACCCTGTTGTCATACAGTAAACAGAGGGCTGACAGCAAGACTTGCTTTCTAGCCAGGGATCTGTAGGCAATTAGCTGTGGCCTTGGGCAAATGCCAAATTGCTGTCATCTGAAATGTGGGAATGGCCTGGACCACAGCAGAGATTCCCAGATGAGAATCACCTGGGCAGCTTTTCCAATTTTGATGCTGCTATACCAGAGTTCCCGCTCAATGATTCTATTACATTCTGGAACAGACGGAACGAGTCTCTGCTGGGATAATCGGAACAGTGGTTGCCTGGGGGGGAGGGGGGCGGATCAACTGCGAAGGTGCACGAGGGGACTTTCTAGGCTGATGGTGATGTTCTGTCTTGCTGGGAATATTGGTTACATAGGTCTGTGCATTTGTCAGAATTTATTGAATGGTACATGTAAGATTTGTGCATTTTATTATATGTATATTTTACCTAAAAAGACTATAAATAAATATTAGAATCTAGTTAATAATATGTGCAGTGAAGTGTTTAGGGGTGAAATGTACTGATTTTGCAACACTTTGAAATGCATCAAAAATATGGTGGCTTCCTGGATGGATAGTTGAATAGACAGGTGATAAAGTGAGTATAATCAAATGTTAATTGCAGAAACCATGTTGCTGTGTCTATGGGTGTTCACTGAAAAATTCTTTTGATTTTTTGTTTTTTAAAATTTTTTAAAATAAAATGTTGAGGAGAAATTCTGATGCTGGGACCTTACACTCACATCTGTTAATGGGATACTTCCTAAATTAAAAATTCTACCATTGGAGGGAGATACATTTCTTTATCAAGGGTAACATTTTGTTTTATGTGTTTTTGAGGCAGGGTCTCGCTCTGTTGACCAGGTTAGAGTGCACACTCACAGCTCACTGCAGCCTCAAACTTCTGGGCTGTAGCAATCCTCCCACCTTGGCCTTCTGAGTAGCTAGGACTATAGGTGCAAGACACCATCCCTGGCTAATTTTTCTATTTTTTGTAGAGACAGGGTCTTGCTCTTGCTCAGGCTGATCTTGAACTCCTGGCCTCAAGGGATCCTCCCACCCCACCCTCCCAAAGTGCTAGGATTACAGGCGTGAACCAAGGGTAACAGTTTTTAAACCATTCACACAGAGGTATTCCTCAGAGAATGACACATTGAGAGATTGTTGTTTTTTCACTCCTGATAATGAACTTACTGGGCTAGAATCTCTCTACAGATCCCAATAATGGGGAAGACCTGGGTTCTGCACCCGGGCTTTATTTTAGCTCCTGCTGCTCTTCAGCCACAGGCAGGGACACCTGGCTGTGAGGTCGCACCTGTTCTTCAGGTGTGAGTCTGGGGCTCACCTCTAGAAAACGTCTGCATGCCTCAGCCACACATGGCCACCAGGGGGAGCAGTCACCCCACGGGTGCCTGGACTGACACTCTTCAAACCCACAGCTTGCAGTGATTATCTGTGTCCTTTGGAGGGTCATCCATCTCCTCACCTGATCATTCCCCCTGCTCTTTTTTTTTTTTTTTTTTTTTTCAGACATAGTCTCACTGTGTTGCCTGGGCTAGAGTGCCGTGGCGTCAGCCTAGCTCACAGCACCCTCAAACTCCTGGCTCAAGCCATTCTCCGGTCTCAGCCTCACTAGTAGCTGGGACTACAGGCATGCGCCACCATGCCCAGCTATTTTTTTCTATATATATATATCTTAGTTGTCCAATTAATTTCTTTCTATTTTTAGTAGAGATGGGGTCTCGCTCTTGCTCAGGCTGGTTTCGAACTCCTGACCTTGAGCGATCCTCCCGCCTCGGCCTCCCACAGTGTTAGGATTACAGGCGTGAGCCACCACGCCCAGCCCCCTGCTCTTCTGATGGCACCCTAGCCCCGCAGCCAGCGAACTCAGCCTCTTCCGGAGGCCCCCCCCACCCCACCCCCAGCTGGCCCCTCAGGACCCCACGTCCCCTGGTACCCTCTGGTGCAGACTCTTCTTGTCTCCAGAACTTGATATCCTTCCTGTTTTCTGTCATTGCTCTAAGACATGTCCCTTCCTTTCTCCTTCAAAACCCAGCTCTGTCACCTGCTGTCCTTCTTGGTGACTGTCGTCTGCTGGTCTTCTGGTTGTGTCTCTTCCTTCACTGGAGACTTTGGCTCCTGGTTTGCTGTTTTTTTCATCCTCCCAAGGACTGTGTCACCCCTGTGGCTGGGCCATTCTTGATACCTGGACAGCCACACCTCTGGGGAGCTTTTCCAACACTGCAACTGAGCCACCCCTTCCTGTGGTCACACCTGGACAGGAGACTTCATACAGCGGCCTCTGATCTCTCCTCACTTGTTCTAGCACTTTCTGCCCAGCCTCATCTCTTTACAGAGCCACCATCTCCTGTTGTCACTGCCTTCCTTACTGGTGGTTCACTATTGAAATCAATGCCCTTGTCTCTCTCTCCTGACACCATCCCCCTAGCATGTGGGGGTGACACAACCTGGCCAGCCCTTTTGCATCTGCACCTGGGCAGCCAAGCATCTCGGGAAAGAGCGCACCCTGGCTGAACTTTCGCGTTCAGTGCGCCATCACAGACCCCGAATGGGCTGCCTGGCTGCCCGCTCCTCTTCCCCGTAAGTTTGCTCCCCCACTCTCTGGAACAACGATGTCACGGTGTCTCTTTCCCCCAACCTCCTGTGCCTCCCCCCACTTCTGCTCATGTCCCTTAACTTCACAGAGGGTGTCAGAAACCGCGAGAGTAAACTCTCTCCTCTTCCTGCCTCCCACTCACGGTGTCGCTCTCCAATCCCACTGTCACCTGAGACCCGTCCTTCTCTTTATGAAGCAGCCGCCCCACCCGAGCTCTGGTCCCTCTTCCTTCTCACTTGCCCAAGCTTCTCTTGTCAACTGGGAGCGCTCACTAGAGGGCAGAGGATTGGCTCTTTAGTTGGGGACCCAAATGTCATTCTGTTTTCTGTAAAAAGGAGTTTCTCTAATTGCCACCCAGCAGGGAGCCTGGCTAGGACTGGAGTCTGGGGGCCTCACTATTGGCGCCTTGAAGACCCTTTGTCCCGGTCTGCACATATCCTCCTCGGGGTGACAAGCTGGAGGTGATCTCATACACGTCACAGCACCTTGAAGCTCCCCCAGCCATGTCCTCATCCAGCACCCCCTCCAGTCATTACCTAGGGACATCCCACACAGGTCCACATGGGAGCATGTTGGAGGATGCTCATCTTAACGTCATTTGGTGCTGGGGAGTCGGAAGTGCCCGGGCACCCCTCCCTAGGTGAATGGCTGGTGAGCTGGGTGACAACACTCGGCAGAGGCTGTGCAGCGGTGGGAAGTCACGGGTTCGATGTATACACAGCACAGAGCCGAGCACTCATTGCCTGAAAACAGGAAGAAACACCGTGAGGCTCATAGCCTGTTGCCATTTGCATGCATTAAAATACCTGTGCACAAAATAACACAGGTGTTTAGATAAAAGTGTATGCATGGAACCCATCAGAATGGTTATCTGTAGGGAGAAAGGGGAATAACTGGGGACCAGGCAATCAGACAGACAGACAGACAGGGAGGCAGGAGTGGGGCCCTGCACAGGACAATGAGGCTGAGGCCCGTTTCTCCTATCTAACCAGGCGTCCTTACCTGTGACCCCTGGTCAGTGCGCCCCTCTGCAGGCCCACACTTCCCTGGGCCTCACAGCTCCTGTGGAAACAAGCATCTGTTGGCAAAAGCCAAGAGGCCAACCTTTACTGGGACCACACCTGAGGTCCCAACCATTAAAAAGAAAATAAACACACTCCAGCTCTCCACTCCTCACCCCTCCGTTGGCTATTAGTACATTCCCCCATTTCCAGTGACATTTAGGATCACCCACCCACAGATACAGACAGAGGCCCTGGCCTGGTCCCTGAATTCCTGGGGTCTTGTTGGCCCAGTCTTGGGGAGGCAGATGGGCTGGTGGGCCCAGTGGGGGTGGGAACAAGGAGAAAGGCATCGGCCCACCTGCCTGTGACACGGGGCCATCAGGGGGTGGTTTTTTAAGGCCCAAAGCCTCCAGATAGCAGGCTGGGACTGTCAGGTCTGGACACGGCCTGATCCCTCCTGCATGGGGTCCTTGTGGTCTGCACCAACAAGTGTCCCCGGAACAGCAGTGTGCTGGAGAAGCAGTGACCCCCTTCCCACTTCCCAAATCCCAGTTTGTAGCCTGCCGCTGACCCTGTGATGTGAATGCTCCCAGGGTGGCTGACTCCAAGCCACCAACATGGTGCCAATGACTGTGGGGCTGGGAAGAGGTGCTCACAGCTGGCTCTTGGGGGCCCAGTGGACCACCTGCCCATGACCTTCTGATGGTGGCCGGAGGGGACAAGCCAGCAGGAAGAGTGAGGGGTGGGCTGTGCCTTTCAGCAGCAGAGGAGCCAGTGGCTGTTTGTTGCGCAAGGACTCTCATTGAAGCTAGACCTGAGCAAAATGCTTAAAGAGAAAGCTGTGTTCTCAGACCCTCACGAGGAAAGTTGTTTTCTCTACTTTTATGCAGAAATCCACCTGGACGTGACATTCTCATTAGACTGCAGTTTAAACAGGACAGACTTCAGTTTGCAGGTGAGAACTTGAGTCTTCACAGCCAGGGGACAAATGTCAGACCTTTTCACAGAGTGAATTTGAAATTTGGAAAATTGCTGTCATTTTTATACAAATGAAGCTCACATGGTTTTCTCTGCAGAACCTTCTAGTTAAAGAAGAGGGCAAAAGTTTAATCTCCAAATAGGAATTCCCTGTTTCTTGAAGGTGAATTAATTGCCTTCCGCCTTGTACTATTTACAGAATACTGATGATAAGCCGAAGGGAAGGAGAAAAAAAATCTCTTAAAAAGGAGGAATTTTTAGTCACAGAAAGGAAACCAGGCCCGCTAAGTGAGACAAGATGTGATTTGGCCTTAAAATGGAGCAGACACAGATGATAAGTGGTTTTCTTGTGCTAAGGCTGGGCAAGTAGCCTTGAGTTGCTAAAGACCATTGGGTGTGGATGAAATGGGTTCTTCTAGAACCTTCTAGAATCTCTGGTTTTCTCAATTTATAGCCCAGCACGCCTTTGCATTGGGAAACACACTCTGTGCCTTGCCAGGATTCTGTGGGATTCTAATAGAATTAGAAAGCCAAAATGGGTGATTTTCTTTAAACTGAAGTTTGAAAATGTTTCCCATGGCTCATGTACAAAGTGGATCATTGAATAATAATTACTTTTTACAGCTATGATTGTGCCACTGCACTCCAGCCTGGGCGACAGAGTGGAGATCCTGTTTTGAAAAAATAATAGTAATTACTTTTTGCCACATGGGAGACCCTAAGCAAGAACTGCCTGGCTGAGCCAAGACAACCCCCACATTGGTGAGCAAAATAAATGATGGTTATTGTTTTAATCCACTTTTTGGTGTGGTTTGTTATGCAGAAATAGATAATTAGAATATCATAGAACCAGTTCTCCCTGTGTAAGGGGGAGTGAGGAGGGCCATTTCCAGATCAGAATGGATAAGAAGGAAGGAGGTCATATGTCCCTGTTTGCCCAGGATAGACTCAGATTACATCTATTGTCTTGGCACAATTCTTGACGACAGCCCCTTTCACTCTCAAGGTGTCTGGGGGATGCAGAGCGGGCTTACTGTGCACTGGTTACCCACTTGTCTGAGGCTGGTGAGACAGAACACGCTCACGTGCAACACGTTACGTAAAGTGGATTTATTGCTTACAGATCAGGAGTAAGGAAACATGGAAGCCTAGGATTCAACAAGAGCTGGTCCCTCAAAGCTCAGGAAAGCTTCCCGGTGTGGATGGAGTTTTGAATACATGTGCCCCACTTGCACTGCAGCTGAGAGACCCCAGAAAGCAGCCTACCCTAGGTATTCCACCCCAGGGAGCACGGATCGCTGGGCTAAAGCATTGAGGACATACTGTTTCTAGGAGGGGGGAACTAGAATAGTGCCTGGGCTGTTCTGGCCAGTTTCTCCTTATCTCAGGGTATTATATTCCCAGATATTCCACAGTTCTTCTTGAGAAAGACAAATGAGAGATGGCAGGGAGAACTGGGTCGGTCTTAGACCACCCAGAGAACTGTCCTGCAGGATGTACATTCTATGGTCACTCTATGCAGAACCAGGTGTGCCTTCTCAATGCTCTCCTTCCCTTGGGTTGGTGCAGACAAGCACTGTGACCTTGAAGGAGCCACAAGATGGAAGGCACCTGGGTCCCTGAGTCACCACTTGGAGGAGAGCCCCAGACCTCCATTCAGGACTCTAAGTAAACAAGAAATTCACTACTAAGATAGTTTGAGGCCTGGGATTTGGGGTTTATTTGTTATGGCGGCTGCCATTACCCTCAAATTGGTTATGAGAAAAATCAGAAATCTCCATTTCTGGTTTAAAAAGGGAGAGTACATGGTACCAGTATCAGGAATCTGACCCTGTTCATTTTATACCTTCAAACCCCTAAATCGTGTGAATCCTATGGCCAAGGATATGCATTTTCTGTGAAAAAGATACTTTATTATAATTATTAGTATTTTTTAAACCCTATGTCTCAGGCATGAACAATGTCTCAGCTAGTTTTTTTCCCCAATTCTCTCTTTAAAAGATGAGATATGCTTATAACAGTGAGTTCTCTAAAGTTTTTAAAGGAAGAAAACAATCATCTGTGCTCAAGAAGATTGTGGGCTTTGGGAATCCAATGGGCTTTGTTTGAATTCTGACCCTGCTGTTCAACAGCTGTGCTGCCCAGGAAAAGCATCTTAACTTTTCTGTATTCCGGGTTCCTTCCTTGTAACATGACAATAATAATATTGATTTTCCTCTTCTTTTTCCTTCTCTTCTCGCATCTCTTCCTCTTTTACCCCCTGTGATAAAGTTTTGACAAGGAAATACGTGCACATGTACAAAATATGAAGTTCCAGAGTGCATACAGTGAATGGTAAGTCTCTGCTTGGGTGACTTTCAGTTTCCACGTTGAACTTGGCCTCTCTCTCTCGTGCAGTAGAGCAATGCTCTGGAGAGGTGATGGGGTCAGGACCCAGATCCTGGCATAGCAGATGCTTTTGGTGCCTGCCCCACCCTGCGTCCCCTCATCTACCTCTTGACTTCAGGCACAGCTCGAGGACTGGGGCAGCCAGTGGGAGACAGAAGGGGCGCCAGGTGCCCTGGCTCTATGGAGGGACAGTCTTGGAGGGAGAGGTCTGAGGCACAGTCTCTACAGGTGCTTAGACATCCTCAGTGTATTAGTCCCCCAGGGCCACCACAACAATGTACTGCAAACTGAGTGGCTTAAAACAACAGTGTGTGCTGTCTCATGGTTCTGGAGGCTGGAACTCTGAAAGCCAGGTGTTGGCATGGCCTCCATCCCTCCAAAACCTGTATGGGACCCCTGCCTTTCCTCTTTCTAAGCCCTGGTGGTTTGCCAGCAATCTTTGGCATCCCTTGGCTTGTGGTTGCGTCACTCCAATCTCTGCCTTTGCCGTCACATGACATTCTCCAAGTCTCTGTCTGCACAAGGTGGTCTTCCTATAAGGACACCAGTCGTATCAGATTAGAGGCCCACGCTACTCCAGTATGATCTCCTCTTAACTGATTATATCCGAGACAACCTTGTTTCCAAATAAGGTCACATTCTGAGGTACTGGTACATGTCTTTTTGGAGGGACACCACCCAACTCATAACACCCGTTTCATTCTTTTTGTTCCCTCATCCCTCTTTCTGGGGATCACTTCCCTGCACCCTGATCCAGTGGGCTTTGTTTTTGGAGGAATCCAAATGGAGACACCTGGGGTTCTGTGCCCAGTGTCACCATTTCCCGGCAGCGTGGCCTGGATTACCGTGTCACTGGGGTGCACAAGGCTCTCAGTGCCTGGAGAGAATGGAGGTCTGTCTCAGGTCTGAGTCCAGTGCCGATCTTATGGCTCTCACGGGCACCAACATCTGAGTGGCCCTGGGGCCCGCGCTTCTGGTCTGAGATGCTGCCATCTTGACGTGGGGCCTTGCTAGTGGCGTGGGAAGGGAAGAGAGAGGGTGAGAGGTTGAGCGGGGATTTGTGATCAGGCATGGACATGGCACACAGACTCCCGTACACATTCCGTGGTCCAGAACATAGTCACGTGGTCCCTACCCACTGCAACAGAGCCTGGGAAACATGCTCATGTACCCAGGATGGGATGAGGGAACATCTAGTCTGCTTCTGCTGGACTCACCCCCTGAAACCACCGCTGCCTTGTCTGTATGATGGAATTCACATTCGACTTGCAGTTTGAGCCCCAGCTCTGACTTAGGCAAGCCTAGGGCGCTCATGGGTGATGGGGAGGCCCTGGTGCGGGTTTGCACTGTGGCAGGCCCGGCAGGCTGTTTGTCACAGTGTCAGCTGCCCCTTCCTGGGGCCTAGCCCCGAAGGAGGACCCTACTTCCCAGCCACTGATGTCAGGCTCGGCTGTGAGACTGGAAGTGTGAGAAGTGATGCACATTGTGTTGGAGCAGACGCGTTAGGAGCCATTTTCTCATTCTGCCTTGACCCTTCCCCTCTGCTGTGAGGCCAGCACACTCCCGATTGGGGCTGCTCCTTAAGTCCTAGTCCTACAATGAAGAGGACAGGGAGAAAAACCACCGCTGACCTGCAGTCAGATAGCAAAGGCAACAAGAGGCCAGCCTCCCTGCTTCCTGCCCCACTGAGGTTTTTGGGGTTATTTGTTACTGCTGCATAACCTCACTTCTTCCTGACTGATACATCAAGAAACCCAGCAATGCCCTCATCTGACCTTGTCAATCTCCCCTCTCTGGCACAGCCCCTAAGTGAGAAAGTGTCTCTGGACTCCATATCCTAGGGTGCTGAAACTTCATGATCTGGGCTGGACCCTATGCAGCCCCCTTTCCCTCAGATCCAGGGACTGGGGACAAAAGGCCAGTTGTTCATATCCACCAGCACCAGAGAATGTGACCAGAGAGAGGTGGAGAGCAAGACAGAGCATACCGGCCCCCAGGGGCTAAGACCCGATGGCAGGGCCTGGCTGCCCCTCGAGAGAAGACAGCAGAGAGGAGGGGCTGGCCCAGCCCTCACCTGTTACCTCCCATGTGGGGACCAGGCCTGTGTCTCACCACTGCCTGTGCTGCCCCCACCTGCTGTTTAAGTTCAGTGGGTCCTGACCTCAAAGGAGAGAGGAATGTACTAGAAATATGTGAGCCCTTTGAGGCGGGGGAACCTACCCACTAGCCAACAGGCTCCTAACCAGCCCTGGCATCAGACCAACGCCACACAGCAACCCCTCCCTTTGTGCAAGAGAGGGGGGCTGGGGTCTCATGAGGGAGATTCATGAGTGAGTTTTCACCCCAGGAGACCACCGTGCAAGCCAAGTTTGCAAAACTGCCTTGTAAGTATCGAAGCATCACGTGTATGGTGGATATAATTCTAAAAGAGACGAGAGAAGTGCCCTCATTCGAACACCAGGGAGTTTTCCTCAGTCAGCCCTTGCTTCCCGCATACCGATTTCTTGGGGAGGGTGCTAATTACGAGGTATGAGAAAGACCTTCTTTCACACCTAGGACAAGCTGGGAGAGATTTCTCTAGTCCGTTGTTTCTCTGGGCCAGGCAGATGGAGTCATTTATCTAAAAGTTCCTCCCAGGCATCGAATCTGCTACATCTGATGCCTCGGGAGACGCAGGCTGCTCGTGGCCCTAAAGCTCACCTTCCACGCTACCTAGCAACACACAGGAAACACAATCTCCTAAGGCTTTAAGGAGAAACCCAGTTGAAGCTATAAACTCTGTTTACAGCATGCTAGGGGCTTAGAGAACCGCTGAGGAAGGGAGGTTGCCAAAGAAACCAAAGAGTTATTCTTTTTTTTTTTTCCATTTGAAAATAGAAGATCACCCACCAATGTATGAATCATGAGCCTGCACTGACCGGAAGGCCTTTGGCTTGGATGACAGACAGGTGGATGCGGAGGCAGCTGGCCGGGTCCTCGGGGGCAGTTTCCCTTCCAGGCCGGGGCTCCGGCTCGCTTGGTGGGAAAGCCTCGTTTTCTCTTCCTTGCTCATTTCCAACCCTGCCCTCCTCTGATTTCTTCCCGGGCGCTGCTCGTGGTCTCGTGGTCTTGTTTCTGAGTCTGGTTCACTATCATCACTCCCTTTTCTTTTTGGAAAGTTTATTTCTTGATCCACCCACCTCATTTCTGCATCCTGGGATTGTTTACTAATGCAACGAAATGCTAATTTTATGGAGAACATGCCAGAAAACAGAGAAAAAGATCTCCCCCACCCCCGCCACCCACTCACAGCAGCGGGGAGCTGTGGCTACAGGAATGTGGGCTGCGGCCCAGGGCCAGCACCAGAGGGCCCTGTGGGTGCCTGGGTGTCATGGGCAGCTTGGGACCTGGTGGGCTGGTTCAGCAGAGGCAGCTGCAGTCAAGGAGCTCAGGGAGAGCCCGCACCAGGGAGCCCCTCCTTGGCACAGATGCCTTCCCCTCTGGGAGCACACAGCCCAGGTGGGCTGAGGGATGAGCAGGCATGGTTGTCCCTTGCAGAAAGGTATGTGTTGGTGGCGCACAGAGAAGAGCCGGACACCCTGTGAGGTGGCCCATACCTGGGGCACTTGGAGCTACTCTAGAACCCTCTGCAGTGCCGCTCTGGTTGCTCAGTTGTTCTCTCCTCCCTCCCTCATCCCCCAAGCCTCGGTGGGAAGCAGGGGTGGCTTGGTGGGTGAGGCATGGATGTAGGAGAAACTTGGGGTCCTTTTCCCTCCCACACTATAGCTTCCCTGTGAGGGGTCAGTGCTCACACTTCAAGGGAATTCATTCATTCACAGACTTTTACTGCCACCCCTCTGTGTTTGGTTGAGCAGAGTGTTTGAAGCCACCACCCCCATACTCCTGGGTGGATGGACAACCCGGGTTGCAATCCTGACTCCACTGCTTACAAGCTGTGTGACTTTGGGCCAGTTACTTAAACTCTCTGTACCTTAGTTTTCTCTGTGAAGTGGAAATAATAATACTAATACCTTGTTTGTGCAGATTAAATGAGGTAATATTGTAAAACATTTAACGGAGCGCCTGGCATATGGTAAACATAATATGGGTGTTTGTTCAATAAAAATAAGCTGTTTTAGGTGCTGAGAAAACAGGAATGCCCTGACCCCACGGAGCCTTCATATGGGGGACAGAGACAAACAATAAACACTTGAACAAAGAAATGATGTAAGTGTAGTATCGTGAGGAAAATTAAACCAGCAGCAGGACAGAGGGTAAGCGGCAGGGAAGGGCTGGAGTAGGGAGTATTATTTTAACCAAGAAGTCAAGGAAGGTGTGACAGAGCTGGGGGGTTCTGCACAGAGACTTAAAT
Source organism: Lepilemur ruficaudatus (assembly GCA_963574885.1). NCBI lineage: Eukaryota > Metazoa > Chordata > Mammalia > Primates > Lepilemuridae > Lepilemur > Lepilemur ruficaudatus. Next base: position 24,317 of record CAUYRT010002161.1, read on the forward strand.
GATGACAAGGATCGGCTGTAGAAAGGTCAGAGGGAACAGCAGGGGGAATAGCATGTGCAAAGAGCCAGTGTGTTGGGGGACAGGGCAGGCGGGTGTGGCTGGGGCCTGGGGGCTTGGACAGAGGACAGAGAGAAGCATGCCCAGATCCCACGGGGCACGGTGATCCTAGTAAGAAATGGAGATTCTTTTCGGTTTTTTTTTTTTTTTTTGCGCCAGAGTCTCACTCAGCTGCCCGGGCTAGAGTGAGTGCCGTGGCGTCAGCCCAGCTCACAGCAACCTCAAACTCTTGGGCTCAAGCAATCCTACTGCCTCAGCCTCCCGAGTAGCTGGGACTACAGGCATGCGCCACCATGCC
>CAUYRT010002163.1:0-18780 GCA_963574885.1 Lepilemur ruficaudatus
GAAATTAATTGGCCAACTAAAAATATATAGAAAAAATTAACCGGGCATGGTGGCACATGCCTGTAGTCCCAGCTACTCGGGAGGCTGAGGCAGGAGGATCGCTTGAGCCCAGGAGTCTGAGGTTGCTGTGAGCTAGGCTGACGCCACGGCACTCCAGCCTGGGCAACAGAGTGAGACTCTTTCTAAAAAAAAAAAAAAATGCTATATTAAAATACAGATTATTAATTTCCTTTTTCACATTTATTCTCTCCCCCTTTATGAAATTTGGAATAAACTCAGAGTAAACCCCAAATAGAAAGTACTGCTACGTGTATGTATATCTGTGAGGTAGCACCTTCCCCGTAACAGACCTTTGAAACAACACATCTAACCATCTAAAGCATAAAACTATGTTAAAGTATTTATAATAAAAACTAGGTGAATAAAAGTATAGCGTCTTACCTGATTTGCTTGATGAATACACACGAGATTAGCTTTCCTCAAAAATTCACTCCCAGCTCCCCATCACTGGTCAGACCAAGTCTATATCATGTCTTGCTTGGAGTTTGACCTTCCTAACCTGACTTATGAATGACAGCCTTAACTAGTCTCTTTCTCCTCATTTTGACCATCTCCAGTCCCCTAAAATAATGTCAAAGTAATCTGTCTGAGATAAAGAGCAAATTATGTCATTCTTCTATTTAAATCTTTTCATGGCTCCTAATGTCTCACAAGATAAAGTTTAAACTCATAAGCAAGGCGTAAAAGGTCCTCTACACACTGTCCTTGCCTACCTCCAACACTTTGTACTCCAGACCCAAACATGGGATTATTGATGTGTTTTCATTGCTGTTTCCTCCACTGTTAATGGTCTCTCTGCATTATAATAGCAATCAAGTGAATCTTCAACTCATCTTTCAAAGCCAAATTCAAATGTCTTCCTCTGTGAACTTGCCCATTCTCATTTTTTCCTTTATGTACACTTTAAACATACTTTTATTACAGCCCACTATTCTGTAATCTCAACATTTTATTCTTTTATATCTTCTGGCCTAGCATAATGCTAATTAAGCTTCCTTAGTTTCCTTAAAGCATTTGAGAATAGAACAGTTCAGAGCAGAAGTGCATTTGATCATCTTTTGCATGGGATCCTTTACAAGGCCAGACATCTTTGACATAACATCCTAAAAATCCATTAGAAATTATGGTCATCTTCTTTTAAATTGTAGATTATATAATCAGTATATTTGAGAAATAATGGTGCCCACTTCTAACATACCCCTCGATGTTATATGGTTTTTAATGAATCAGCCTAAAATTCAGACTTTTTAAAGTTAAGTCTTCTTAATTCTGGTCCACTTCACAGCCCCTTGCATTGATGAAGAACAAACAGTATATCACAATAGAACTGAAAATTATTGAACTACATCAAACTATATGTAATGTAAATGCCCGCTTATTTATAAAAATCCATATTTTATGGTTCTGATCTTCACTTTTCTGCTCTAAAATGTGATCCCACTTATTCCTGGGAGTACCCAAAGAATATCAGCTACAAACTCATAAATAAATATTTTCCCTTTAGCCTGGACTTATGCCTGCTAGGAGTTTCCTGGGAGCTATTGTTTCCTGACACAGCCCAGACACTGCAGTTCACAATATATGAAAGCTATCCAGTTATTCAGCAACAAAGTAGAAGAATGTTTCTCTCTCCTTTGGATTTCTCTCTAGTGAAGAAGGTTACAGTGCAGTGCTATTTGTCTTACAGCTTCTTTAATACTAATATCTTATCCTACTGCTTTCCTTGGGGCTCATATACAAATCAAGAGGAGCTAGGCTGAGGATTCAATCTGAATGAGAGACACCATGCTGCACTTGCCTCTCTCCAACATAAAAGACTTTCACCTTCCTTCAAACTTACCTTCTCTCAGCATGAAACCTCCCTAGAGGCTCTGAGGTCCTCATGCAATTGGTTTCTACTAGCCTCACCCTACACATCTGCCAGACCTGCTCAGGCAAGGCTGATTCTCACTTAGACCCAAGCTGCAATCCTAGCTAAACATATAAAATTCCATTCCTGGCACATATTAGATGTTCAATAACTCTGTCAAATAAATACATAATAAAATCAGATTAATACATAACTCATTAAATCACTGAAAAACCATCAGCTTTCAATTGCTTCCCTATAGCATTGATCCTTAAGTATTTTAGTCATTTCTTGATGAACTCTAAAGTCATCCCCTTTCATAGCCAGAAAGTGTTCTTGCCATAGGTACCCAGTGCCGACATCAGTATTGTATTTCTACCATTCCTGTGAAAGGCCCTCTCTTCATGTACCAATTATACCCATCAGTCCAAGATGGATTATGCCTCTCAATTCAGCCAACCCTAATCTCTAGCTCTGTTCATGATTCAAGTTCAAGTCTTGCTAATCAGAGTCATAACCACCCAAAGATTGGTATATTCATAATCACTTTTTCAGAGTCCAACCCAAAGGGTCTCAGTACTCTATACAATTGCTGAAATTATCAGAAAAGAGACTATTTTTATAGGAGCTGCTAAGCTGGTATATAAGCCTAGAATTACTGCTGGCTTCTTTTTCCAAGATTGCTTAATAAAAAGTTCAAAAAAAAAAAAAAAAGCTAATAGATGGAGAGGTACGGATTCCTGAAAACATCATTCGAGGCCTTTATCCAGTTGTACTCTCAGCCAGCATTATCCCCTAAAGTTTTCAGTTACATAAGTTAATAAATTCTCTTTTTTGATGAAACCAATTTGAGTTCAATTTTTGTAAGATGCAATAAAAATATAACAAAAAATCATTGCTCATATTTTCTGAATTCTCTGAAAGATATTCCAATTAATACCACCCCCCCTAGAGTGAACATTCTGGGCTCTGTCCCACACTACCAATAGTATTCATTATTCAACCACAAGTCCAAAAATTCCATATTATTATTTTAAAAACCCTAGCAAGTCTAAAACACAACGTGACCATGATTACTCCTGCTCCATGGTAGCAGATCACATTGTCCAAAATTGGCCACAGTAATATTTCTACTTCTACATGCACTTCTAGCACTTTGCCACTCCCCATCAAAAGATCGATTCTATTTCCTCCACTCTAGAAACTGGGCTGGACTTTGTGAATGCCTATATGAATAGAATGCAGCAGAAGTGATAATATGTGACTTCCAAAGATAGGTCATAAACAGCAATAGATCTTTCTCCTCTCTCTCTCTCTCTCCTTCCCTGTCTTTCTCTCTCTTTCTCTCCACCTTTTGCCCTTCTCTTTCTCTCCCTTTCCCCCTCTTCCCTCTTCTTCTCTTTTTCCTTCTCACTTTGTCCTTGGAATCCAACCACCATTTTGTGAGGAAGCCCAGGCCACATGAAGAGGCTGTGTACAGGTGTTCTGACCAGCAAGCCCAAGGAGGTCCCCCGGCATCAACCACGTGAGTGAATAAACCTTGAGACTACTCGAGCCCCCACTGTCAGTTCTTCCAGCTGAAGCCTTAGACACTACGGAGCTGAGACAAGTCATCTCATTATGCCTTGTCTGAATCCCTGACTCACAGAAATCATGGAAGATAATAAGTGATCACTGTCTTTTTAAGGCACTACATTTTAGGACATTTTTACCCAGCAATAGATAATGTGTACATCCATCTCTATTACAACTATCTTAATTTGCATGATTCTCATGAGACTTAGTTTTTATAACTATGTTGACCACTCCATATGTTAAGGCACCTAGTACAGTCTTCAGTCTCCCAACTTTCACCCACAAACTTTTCTTACTATTTCTTAATGGGCCTCATGCTATGAAAGAGTTGATCTACTTAATAAGCTACAATATACATACATCAATCTGCTTTTCTTTTTTCCATCAGTCAGATATTCTATAACTTTGATCAAGATGAAATAATCAGAATTGACACATTGAATTCTAGTCAATAAAATTCTAGTCAATATCAAAGAAAATTGGGAATTTTAGATTATCTGTATAACCTTATCAAAAATATTTTTAATATTCAATCTCAAATTGAAAACCACTGCTGCAGATGAAAAAATATAATTAACTCTAGATTGAATACCAAAAGTAAAGATGTTACTGCCACTAATAAGTTAATGCTTGCTGCTTTACTGACTAATTTATTGGTAGCAATGAGGAATTTAATCACCCAATACACTTTTGGAACCTATCAACAGTAATCTTAGCAAATTACCTTACTTACTTTGGGCAACTTGACTTTTGTGAACTTCAGGCAAAGTTGGCAATAGGAACATTCCTATGGTTATTAAGCAAGAAACATCACAGCTGTGCTTTATTGATCATTTAATGTGAACCAGCAATAAGAAAGTATTGCCGCACTGATGTTGACTGGCACGGTATACTATTTTATTTTGTCTAAACCTCCACATTTTATCCAATCTTTTTGACCAAAAACTATTCAGTTCAGGCAAATAACTATTAACCTAATTTTTAAAAAAATCAAATGATATTGTTTGCTTGGATCAAGCAGTTATTTAAATAACAAATAATCCAGTCAAAATAACAGAGTATGAGTTTTTCAATTTTATTCTCCATTTGCCTCTTCTACAATATCTTCTCCCTGAAAGTGCTTTTATATTCAATTCAATTCAACAAATATTTATGTCGCAGTGGGGAAAGTGCTAAACATACAGAAAAATATAAACCAGCCATGGTCCTTGCCTCAGGAAGCTTATAACTTAGAGGTTGATACAGATAAAGAAAGACCACACAAAGCTCAAAGAAAATCCACTTGGGCAGACCGTTAGCACAGGTGGCCATAATTCCTCCCAGACTGTGTCACTTCCCTTTGCAATGAGACTTTGCCAATCCTCCCATCAGGAAGTGACGTCAATTTCTCAATCTCTTGACTCTGAGGTCTGTGACTTCCCTTAGCCAATAGAATATTGGCAAGAATAATGCAAGCAGAGAATTTAAACATGCTTACACTCTGGGGCTTGCCCCTTCCAGATGTGGTTGCAAACCTAAGGCCACTGTGTGAATGAGCTAGTCTGCTGCAGGAGAGGCTGCATAGAGAAGAATCAAGGAGTTGACAACCTACCAAACACAAGACATGTGAGATCATCTTAGACCATCTAGTTCTATTCGAGCTGTCAGATGACTTGGATTGTCTGACTCTAGGCAAGGAAGATGGCCACAGTACCGTTCAACTTAGCCCAGCCCAAATTGCTGACCCACATGATTATAAGCAGACAAATGGTTGTGGTTTTAAACCACTAAGGTTTGATGTGGTTTGTTCTGCAAAATCAAATAATTAATGCAGTCACCAAATCCAGGCCCAGAGTGAGGGGATGAAAACGAGTCAAAAAGACTTCTTAAAACCTATGCACTAAAGAAAAAGAAAATAAATGACAGCACATAGGCACTGAAGGAACTTAAATTCTAAAAGAGAAGAGAAACAGCTGTCATGACAATCACAGCAAATTTGATCATTGTCATGACTGCAGGTAGAGAAGGCAGGAAGGTGCAATAGCCAGCCTCTAAGACGGTCCTGGTCAGCCTTGGCCCTGTGTCCCTGTGGGACCAATAGCATATGGTGGAAATAACTTCTGAGGCTAGGTTGAGGTGTTGCAGCTTCTACCTTGGATTCTCGGATATGTCACTCTGAAAGAAGCCAGTCACAATGCCATAAGGACACTCAAGCAGCCCCACAGAGAGGCCCACATAGAGAGGAACTGAAGCCTCCCACCTACAACCAGCACCAACCAGCCAGTCACGTGAGGGAGCCACTTTGGAGATGCACCTACCGGTCCTGGTCAACCCTTCAAAATGACTCATGCCAGCCAACATCTGACTACAGCCTCATAAGAGACCCTGAGCCAAAACAACTCAGACAAGCCAAACCCAAATTCTTTACCCACAGAATCCAGGAGGGATAGTAAATAAATACTGTTGTTATAAGCCACTAAAGCTGTGGGGTGATTTGTTACACAGCCATAGTAAGTAACATAAGAAACCTGGGCATTACATTGACAAGTCTTAAGGAAAGCAGGTACCTGTACATACAGCAATCACTCCTTTGTTCAGCATTACCCACTTCAATTCTCAAGGAAATATGACCGCAGATCACTCTGCAGGAGATCTTCCAGGAAAGCTGGCATTCCTGTTAATTCAACAGATAGAAACTGGTTAAGTAAATTATTTTAAAAATAATTTTAATAACCAAGTCTAAAACACGATGTCTTTTTTTTTAGTTATGAATAATTCAGCAAATGTCAAGTAAGTCATTGGAGGAGACAGCACAAAGTTAAGGAAGTTCTGGGACTTAACATCTTCAGCAGTGTTGTCATATCATTATAAGTCATCTCTGTTCTTTCCTACTGCTTAAAAGCTCTACATCTTAGAAAGAGTGTATATTGGTAGAGTCTCTAAGGAAAATAAAATTCTCATAACAATGATAATCATAATATGATGTGATAAAATATCTTTCCCTAGAGTTTTTGAAAAATCAAATAGATGAATATCTGTCTGAGAATAGAGAAGTTCTTTCTGAGAGTGGGGAGTGATGTGGAGGAACTTTCAAGGTATATCTAAGCCCAATAACTTTCCATCAGGTTTCCTGGCATGTGATTCCTAACCCTCAAATGTATCATCCTTGCTCAGGCAGTAAAGGACAAAGCATAGGCCCCTTTGCCTTAGCTCTGTTATCCTTGATGGGGGATAACTGAGTTAGTAAGTTAATCAGCCTACACCTCAGTCATCTCAGCTGTAAACAGGATGATAATACAGGGAAAAATACAGGCAATCGGAAAATGGTAAGTATGTACCTTAAATATTCTTTTTTAATCTAACATGTGTAAGTATCTATTCATATGGCCAGTCTTTTGATTTAGAACCAAGGTCTTTTCTTTGAGGACTTGGAATTTTTTTAAGCGGAATGAAAATCTAAGTACAATGGTAAAACAACTGTTAGTGTTAGCAAAGAATTTTTCTAGGATTTTATTATTTTCCCCCACTTACAATTGTATCACTGACACCTAATTGGCTTGATTTTTTTTTTTGCCTTGCCTTTATTAAATCTTTTTATTCAGTTTGTTTTTTATGGAAATAATAAATCTATTTACACATTCATATTTCATTGGTTTACATAATCACTGAAATAATTGTATAACTACAGTAACATGTTCAACTGGTATAAACAGGTTTGGGAATTCCACAGCACTAAACACACAGCTATACTATTGGGAGAAGTGTGCAAGCATACTAGAAAGTAGCCCACTGGCCGTGAGCACTGACGATGCAGTGAGTACCAGTCTGACAATGTTCAGAAGTAATGGAGAGCATCAGTTACTTTTCTAGGTTGTTTGGATGTGGATCTATTGAGAGAGCTGCTACCATATCTAGTATGGGCTTTAAACTCAGAAAAACCTGAGTTTGGATGTGCCCTCCACGTTTTGCTAGCAATGTGATTTTGGGCACATGCAACATCTCTGAATTCTAGTTTTATTAATAATATAGTAGGGATAATAATAATAATACCTAGAATAATGATTAAGAACTTGCACACTGGATTCCAGTCTGTGTCTGCCATTTACCAGGTGTATGATCTTGAGCAGGTCATGTAATCTCTCCAAACATCAGTTTTCTGACTTATAAAATGGCACCAATAATTGTACCTGCTTTCTAGGGTTGTTTTTAGGACTTCATGAGATAACATATGTAAAGCGATAAACCCAGTAATCGGTCATTTGTAAACACTAAATAAATATTAGTGACTGTCCCTTTTGCTAGAGTTGGAAAAATTAAATTAGGCATGGATCTAAAGTACTTCAATAAAGTACCTCATAAAGTTTCTAACCCATAGTAGACACTCAATAACAGGTGGTTATTATTATTATTAAATGTTAATTTGGTAATACTTGAATAATACTATTATTACTATTTTTTCTTGGATGATGTATAATAGAAGATTGGTAACTTATTAAGGACACAAATTTAGCCCTAGAAATAACCTCTACATTTGGAATACCAATTAAACTCTATTTTATACTGTATCCCAGCTAGAGAATTTATTTTACCACAAAATATATGTTCTTATGCTTAGCAATTAGAAGACACACTTCATCCTGTAAGTCATATATGACAGTACTTATCCCAGAAAGAATTTTAGAACTATGGATATATTTCAATGTTCTGAATAGGAAAAATTCAAAAATTTTTTATTCTTTATTTTTTAAAAATATTTTAGGATTCTATATATAAATCTAATACATTTTCAGGCATATAATGCTATCATCATCTGCAAAAGACAGATAATGGCACCAGCTTTATCTATAAAGAGTAACTACTATTTTAATGTCCTTTCTAAAATACACAGTCCTACAAAATAGCTAATAAACATTTTGTTAAATTACTTTTGAAAACAGCAACATAAAAAAGACTGATCCTCATGCTTAAGGCATTTACAGTAACTCCACAAATGTTCATACATCTGGACTTACACAGCACCACACTAACCAAGGAAAAGAAAAAGAGGATCTCATCTGAACGTTTCCTTTGGGATTACTAGAGCCTTTTTAGGGATCCAGCATATTTTAGGCAGTAGCATCTCCGGCTTCAGCTTTCAACAATAGCCCCTTAAAAAAAAAAAGGAATCTAAATGGAAACTGTCTCTGTAATTTTCTGGCCAAAGCTTAGAATACTCATTCACACACAAACTATTCACCTGGATGCTCTTTGCCGAGTGTAAGATTGATCCATCTGTCCTCCTTGTTTTCTGATCATTTCTCATAAATTGCTTACGTTCAAATTAGCCAATAGACACTGTACCTAAAACCATTAGGCCCTGAAAGCAAAATATGTAATTAAGGTCCACCCTTCCCACCTCCGTTTCCACCGTGAAAGCACTCCACAGCATTTGGTGAAATTGTTGCTTTTAAGTTTGCTTTGTGAAGAAGGATTTGGTGACTCCTGACCCTTGAGGGTTATTTTGTGACCCATTGCTTTTCTCCACCATCTGGCATGTTTACTTGAAGCAAACGCCTTGGGTCAGAGGGCAGAGCAGACATGTGGAGGGACAGCTTTGTCATAAAGGCAATAAAGAATGAGTGGGCGCTTCAGAATATAGCACTGCGCATTTTGTTCTGCTGCCGAGCACAATGAGGTAGTGTTAGTCATATGGCTAAAAACAAAATAAATAAAAAGTCAGTTACCACGTAGCCCAGCAGACAGGTAAAATGCAAGATACCCAAGTTCAAACTCTGAGGGCTGTTTCCTTTTCCATTTCTGAGAGTTACTTTTTATGCTTTACTGGGCACATTACTAAACAATATGTTACACCAGACGCAAGGGGAAAATTGGTTTATAGGCTAAATTAACCAGATTGATTATTCAGGAAGAGTGTTGATAGACCAATAATCCCCAAGCAACAAAATTAGAGACAGATAGAATAGAGTAAGGAACTAAAGATCAGGTAATCAATTTTTTCATATCCAGGGCCCATATTGTAATGAGATAATAATGATGACTATTTTTTAATAATTGAAGCTTTCTTGAAAAGAACAGCTCACAAATACGTTGACATCAATTGTGTGTACCTAATTTAGACCCCCAGACAGGAAGCTGTGTGCAATAACCCTCCCCCCACCCTATTTTGGCATTTGCGCTAAAAATTAGGACACAGTGAATGAAGCTATAAAATCTTTAGTGCATAAGCCCCTTTCCAAAACTCTCAAGTTTCATTTATAAATAGCTACTTCTGGTTCCCTTTATAGAACTTCCCTGGATTCTGAAGAGCGTTCAAAAATCTATTTTTTCTCTCCAGTTTACAAAATTATAAATGATATCCGATTGATTTAGACTGCTTTTCTGTGGCCACAGGAAACATCCTTCTCCGCAACTCTGAAATGCACAGATAGGAGAGGGGAGATGTAAAACTTCCGATTCTGCTGAATTCTTGGTGCTCACTTGGTCCTCTGCCTAACCTCTGAACACTTCAGGAGAAAAACAGTGCCCTGAAATCGAAACTCAGAAATGATTTGTGTTCATATTCATTCTTAATGTAAAGAGGGAAAATTGCCATGAGTCTTGAGATGAAAATGATTAAAGGGAAGAGTTAGTCAGCAAAGGAAAATGAAAAGGGAATTTTTCCCCTCAGAAAAAAAAAGTAATAAAACAAAGGAAAAAAGATTAAAGGAGACCTCCCTCTTCCAGCCCGATTGTCAGGGGATAGTTCTTCACATTGCAAATGTGCTTTGATCCTGGAAGCTCTGCATTTTTAGTCTTTGGCAAGTTGGTAAAGGGGATGTCCCTTGTGGAAGATTTTCTCACATGGAGCTTTTCAAAAAAAAATATCATATCTATCAAGATTTCTATCCCTTGCAACATCTCTCTTGAAAAATTCATGGCACAGAGCACAGCCATTCTCTTTCCAATTCTAGACTTTCTGTAAAGAGCAGCTATTTGCCCAAGTTTGTCCTTGCCAGTTCCAGAATTGATCACACTATAGATAATTTATAGATGGACATGGAGATCATACTAATGTCTCTGCTTACAAGCAGAGAAGGGATTCCTAGGCTTCCTTTGAGCAAAAAAAGCCTTCTAGGGAAGTTTCCCCCATTCATATTTGATAAACTAGTTCATGCAAGAAAGAGCAAGAAGATCGGGAGCTTTGGAAACAGACAGACCAGGGCATGAGTTTTACCACGCCTGCACTTACTAGAGGGATAATGTCAGGCAAAGTATTCAATCACTTTGAGCCACAGTTTCCTTTTTGTAAGAACAATGATAATACTCATCTTCCAGGATTATCATGAAAATGAATTTAGATAATGTGATTCAAAATACCTAGCACAGTGCGCTCAACAAATGGTGCTTTCATTTTATACTAGTTTTGTGTAAGAATATGGACCTGTTTTTCAACTGATGACCAAACTCAAGTTTGAGAAACTCAAGTTTCTCCTTTGAGAAAATGGCCTTTTCCTTGAGAAAGACAATCACAAGCACAAGACAATTCATCCTGCAAACTGTCTTTTAGTCTGATGCCCTTTTAAGCAACTTGTCTGTCCCCGCAGAGCCAACGTATTACCAAAATTTCCCCTAAACAATGTGTAATCCCTTCTACGTATCACTCTTCCTTGGGCAGTAAATACATTGCTTTCACGGTGAGGGGTGAAAAGAGGACAGGGATGGAAGAGACTAACGGAGACTGAGAACCCTGACAGTGGTGCAGGAAGAGACGACCTCAAACATCTCACTGGAGGAAGTAGGATATGTAGTGGAAAAATAAAACACAGCAGTGGCATTCTGAAGGGTGAGAACTTGTCTTTTCCGAGAGCTGTATGAGTCTGTGTTAAGAAGCGAGTACTCTAAAAATCTGAACTTTAGTTAGAAAGGGAAAAGTATTAGATGAATAGAAAATCATCCCTCTTAAAAAAAAAATAGCACCCTCATGTTACCTTCTAAGCCATTATTTTTGCAACCTGTGTAAAGTTCTACCCACCTGGATAAAGGTATCCTTCAGCTGACACTCAGTGACCTCCTTGGCACTGGCCCACTCTCATAGGAAGATCTGATTCCATGCTCACTACGCCAGGTCCTAGTATTATATAATTATCAGAGTCCTGACCTGAAAGAGCACAGACTTCAGACTTAGCTGTGACTACAGTACCAGTCTTTCTTCTTGCCAGTTGTGTAACCCTGGGCAAGTTGCTTAGCCTCTGTAAGCCTCAGTGTCCATATCACAAAATGGGGAAGATAACGCCTCTCGAACGCCTCTCACAGGGTTCTGTGAGGATGAGATGAAGTAACATATGCACAGCTCAGGCTTGGGCCCATGGGGGGGAGGTCAGGGGATGATCAGGGCACCCTGTGTACCCAAAGTCACCTCTCCCCTATGACCTCAGCCCACTGACCTCAAACCAAGTTTCCACATTTTGAGTTTTTTTGTTCTTTGTTTTTCAAAATAATTTCTCAGTGTTTTTGTACATATTAACTCATTTAAACCTAACAAGGTTTCCACCATGAGGAAGGAAAAAAAAGCATGTCCTTCGTTATAAGTGAAGATACCAAGGCATGGATTAGTGGAGTAATTTGCCCACAGATTCACACAAAGACAGGGAAAACTAGAAAAGAATCTGAGACTATCTTCTAAAAGTCATAGAAGGTCAATAAAAAACACTTCTTTCTATGCCCAAGTGTGTAACAAGAGATATACATCAGAATCAGACAAATGGATTATTGGTAAAGAGCTAAACACGAGGAGGTGACCTGGGTACAAAGAACAGAGTGACATGCTTCCCTGAATTGAATTTAGCCTCCTCCAAAAAAATTATTGGTGGTGCCCACCCAGACAGTCTGCACTGCCAAGGAGCAGCTGAGACGCATCTTCTCTTCAAACAGGTGGATCCCAAATAAAGAGAAGAGAGGAAAGGGCTCAGGCTGTGATGATCCGCGAAAACCTCCTCACCCACAGATGGGGTGTCTTCTTGACATGAGGAGAAGAGAATGAAGGCACAGAAAGTGACCAGAAGTGAAAGTCCCTCCACAGGAAAAGACACATGAGGAGAAGGGAATAAGTAGCCCCTCCCAACATACCTCATTCCAAAATCTGGGCTCCTACCACCACACTAAAGAGAGGCAGAATATCTCAGTGCACATTACAGAATCAGAGTCCCCTAATTTTTAATTTAATACCAGCCATTCCACTTACTAACCATGTGCTCTTGGGCATATTCCTTAGTATCAAATGCTCCGATTTCCTCATCTGTAGATAACAGTGCCAGATATACGGAGTTGTGAGGTTTACATGGATTAATGTATATAAAGCCTTAATATGGTACCTGATACATAGTAATTACTCCACAAGTGTCAGTGATTATTAATATGAATACTGCCTCACTGAAAAAGAATATTCCGAGTGCTTGCGAGGTCAGAAACTGATGACAAACCCACCCTTTGGATAGACCCATGACTCAGTTTAAGTTTTATGCAAACAGAAAAATATGAATAAATCAATCCTATTACCAGTTCTTTCTCAATGTGGTGACATGAGATATATATGGGTCTTAAAAATGATATCTCTGGGTTTGGAAACTAAACTATTACGTTTTTATGTATTTCCAAATTTTCTACAATAAATAAATACCATTTTTAAAGCAAAAAAGAGAAAATGAAATGTGAGCCAGTGGTCAATAACTATCTATTGATCGTTTACTCTATATCAGGTACTGGGTGAAATGACATTCAATTCAATAGGACTCCCTTCCCGGTACCTATTATAAATGATTCCGGGAAAGGCATCTTTACAACAACATAAAAAAAGAGAGGCTATTGACATTTTATTCATAATTATGAAGACTGCCCCTTTTCTCGCATTTTTGAGATTCTCTTAACTCATGAACCAAGGCATATGCTACATTTTTAATTTTTTATGAATGGACATTTCAAAATGAGAATTTTCATAAATAATACATTATCATTGACTAAGAATCTACACTATTTGAGGGGCTTATGACACCTTTTACCAATACTACCTCTAATTTTCACAACAGACCTGCTCAGCAGAATTATAACGTAGGCATTATTATTCCCATTTTGTAGAGGAAGAAACTGAGGCCTGGAAAGGTTGTAACTCTCTCGGGATTCTTTTAATATCAAGCACTCCAGGTGTATTTTAAAGCATATTCCAATTCACACAAATGTTAAGGCACCCGTCTATTTCATAAAGCAAGGTTCACCTTAAAACCATACATGCTGTTTTGTAGACCACAAGGTTTTTTAACAGCATCCCATATTTCTGTTTTGAGTCTCTTGCCGCTTGGGTAAACATTGTACTTTTCATTGGATATACTGTAAGTCATTAAAGTCAGTAAATAGCAGAAATGAATAAAACAGCAACTTAGATATTTTTAACACCTCTGAGTTAAAACCACTTTGCAGTGGGGAAGAAGAACAGATGCCCGCTTCTAAATGTGAGAGCCACCAACTGGGAATTTGCTAGTTGTAACTGCTGCCATCTGTTTTCCACTGTTCTTTTTACCTGCCTCTCTTAGATTTATTATTTGAATTCTGGGCCACGGATTCCTAGCATAGGCGGAGGAAGAGTGGGAGGGACTCCAGTCTGAAATTTTCCCAGGTGCTCTCTCCTGTATTAAATCAAAGGTAACTTCTGGGGGGAAAATATCATGAGGGTGATTATTTAACAATTGCATTTTATTCTTCTATGCATTCTTTGTACTCCTATTTTCATGTGCATTTTTGCTATTTAATCAACTTCCTGCTTTTCCTAAGGGCTTTACGGAAATGCTTCTCTGATGCCAATTAGGGCACTGCTGTGTGAATTAGTTTCTTCCCTGACTGCATAAATAATTTTAGTCAAGCCACACATACATTCAGAACTCACTAAATCAGCACTTAACTAGTATTCGGCACTAGTGTAGTGGGCTTTTTTTCCCCCTTAAACACATTGAGGGAGATACTATTTCCACCAAAGGGAAGCAGATAAAATAGACAGGTTGGTAGGACTGTAAAGGGTAATAAGAGATTGTTTGAGTTCACCCTTCTGCCTTCAAATAGAATTGCTCCTAAACCGTACTAGAAAGAGGAAAGCTGCCCTTTTCTTTTAGGAACATCTGTAGGGGAGGTTTCTCCACGTTTGATTGTAATTCTGAGTGACGTACGTGCATGTGCAAATAACTCTGGCAAAAGGCCAACACAGAGCAAGAATAGCCATCCAACCTGTAAATGAGCTTTCTCTTTAAATCTACACGATGAAGGTGGACTTCCCATCTTTACAGAAGAAAAACAGGTTCAGAGAAGTTACGGGTTTTTGTCAGAGTAACACAGCTACTTAGTGACATAACAAAATTAAGTGCCAACTCTGCCTAATTCTGCCTTTCGCCCAAATTAAGAGAGAAGTGCTTCAGAAGGCAGGGCGCTAACTTCAATTAGTAGCTTCTTCTGCTGCTTTCTGTTCAGATTCCAAGTCAGTTTGGAATCATGTAAGAAATAGAGAAGGTGGAAGGATCTCTCATGTCGTATGCGCAACTGAAATGCCAAGTCAAAGGCCAAGTCTAACCAGGCTGCTCCAGACCAACCCAGGGTACCAATCCTCATAGTGTTATACAGCAGACAAAGAAACCTATTTAGGAAAAGCCACTCTTTTTAAAGTGCATAATACAATTAGCAACACAACTTTGGTTTATTTGGAAGCTGTTCTTAAGACTCCTGTAAAAAAATAAATAAGGGATTTCAACAATGATAAAAGGTAAGAGAAGATCATTACCTGCTTGAGATAGTCTGAGGTTTACTGAGATAGGTCACCTGATGCCCAATCCAGAGCAGCAAAGTGTATGTCTGCATTCAGAAGCTGTTCATTTAAGGTAGAAAAGCCAGGGGAGTCCTGTTGAGTGGCCCCAAATAATTCTTTTCATCAAATATGCATTGTTCAATATGTGTACTAATGTGTCCGAGCTAACCTTCAGGATTCAATTGTCAAACAGGCCTACACAAATCAGAAATCTCCTTTGAAATTAAGCTTTACTAATGATTTCAAGGACTCATGCAATCAAGGGGAGACAGAACAGAGAGAGGTGTGAGCTCTCAAGGGTAGTTCCTCAGGCCCTTCCTCCTTCCTTGGACCTGGGCCTCTGTGCAGAAGAATAGTTGAGTTCTCAGCTGGGTGTGGTGGCACACCTGTAGTTCCTATAGTAGAGGATGAGGCAGAAGGATGGTGTGAGCCCAGGAGTCCAGGGCTGCAGTGAGCTCTGATGGTACCACTGCACTGCAGGCTAGACCACAGAGACACAGCCCCACCCCACTTAAAAAAAAATTATGAGGCTTTGCAATTACGATTATCCTACAAAGGAGGGAGGATTTAAGTTCTAGAACATCCCTATTTTATACCCTGGATCAGAGGTTGAAAAACTACAGCCCACAAGCCAACCACCTATTTTTATTTAAAAAAAAAAAATAGTTTCATTGGAACACTGCCAGGTCTACTGCTCTACTCCAGCAGAGTTGAGTGGTTGCAACAGAGACTGTGTGGCCCACACGCCTAAATTATTTACTATCTGACTTTTTAAGAAAAAAATGTAGCAACCCCAGCCCTAGAATGTTATATAGCCCAAGTGACATTTTCCAAAGTGCCAAACCTCATTTTGGGGATTTTATTTAGTATAGGTAATCGTTGGCCAGGGGCATCCTACTGAGGATCATGTGCAGATAAGATCTCTTCCTCCCAGCAAATAGCATTATCCTGGAAATCAGACCAGGGGACCTCCCTTTTCTTCCCTCTGGGGGCATCCCTGCCCTCAGTATAGGGAGTAAATAGATCTCAGGCCGAAAGCCTTCCTCCCCAGCGCTGAAATGTCAATAAAACCTGGTGTACTTTGCAGGAAGAGAAGAACAGAAATGGGCAAATTATGCAGGAGAATAACACGGAGTGAGTGTCATAACACAGACAGGTAGTAAATGAATGAGAACAAAGAAGGAATCAACAATTCCAAATTGGGAAAGATAACATAATAGAGAAAGTAGGGATTAGGAAAATAAAAGTGAGTTTTTCTTTAGAATAAGTAGGATTTGACAAGGGGAGCTAAGAAAGGAACAGTAGAGGGAATAGCAAGTCAAAAACGTATATATGCATTTAATGGGTAAGGAAGATTCAGTCTTGAAAAGCCATTTGCAGAACACGAGGTCCCTGAGCTCTGAAGGTTCGCGGACAAGATCAAGAAGGCAAACATGAAGAGTCCCTGAGGTCAGGAGTCCTGAGTTTACAT
This sequence comes from Lepilemur ruficaudatus, assembly GCA_963574885.1. Lineage (NCBI taxonomy): Eukaryota > Metazoa > Chordata > Mammalia > Primates > Lepilemuridae > Lepilemur > Lepilemur ruficaudatus. Next base: position 16,753 of record CAUYRT010002163.1, read on the forward strand.
GGAGAAGAAAATCTCCTCATGGCAAACTTAATTTGAGGTGGTTTTTGCCTTTTTAAAAAAACTTTTCACGTCTTACATTTACTTACTCTTGGTCACTGCACGACTCCAGTGAAAACTGATACAATGCTTAAATGTTAAGCGCCACAAACAAATTTGCCTCATGATGAGAGAAATGTCAGGAAAAGGAATTAATTAAAAGAGAAAACGATGTCCCCCAGTAACCAAAGTCCTCATCACGGTTAAATCAAGATCTTACCATTCTAAAATGTCAACTTTATCTCTTTTGACTCACTCCACTTTTTTAAGGAATTATTGCCTCGATAGAAATTAACAACAAAATTTCTGTGAGCAGTGATCTTTACTTTTAAGCATTTCTATCACGAGCTGAACATCACGGGGAACAGTTGGATTCATTTATTTGCACATTTATAAAGTAAACACCTAAACTGCAAAAGCTTGTGTCTATGAACCAGAAACCAAACAGCATCATTTTTTTTTTTTTAGTTCTATGACATCTTTCAAGGAAAAAAGATTATTTTTTAGTGTCCAAATTCAGTCAGCATTTTTAGTTTAAAAATGATCTGCTTTATGTTTTGAGTTCAAGTCAATTTTTTTTATCCAAAACTATTTTGACTCTAAGGTACCAAAAAGTATTATAATAAAGTAGTTTAATCAACAAAGAATGTGTTTTTCAAGGACACAGACTCTTGTCAGAAATAAATCACTGATACAATGAAGTCCTGAGAATTGCTAAGGGATTCCCTTTCTAACAAACAGTGTCTCCCTCTAGCCAAGGCCATCCTGACCCCAGGTCTCTAGTCTCCTCTCCTCAAGGGTGACCACCCATGTGCCTCCGGGCTGGAAAAAAGATCAGGGCGTTCCTTCTTATTCTCTATTTCCTAGATGACTTCTGTTAGAAGAAAGTTTTTTTTTCAAACGGTTTGTTAAATCTCCTCTCGATCCTTATTTCAATGAGAAAAGGTTATGTCAAAGGCCAAAGGTGAACCAGAAGTCTTCGTTCAGATTCTACAACAACCAATTTCAATACATATCCAACAATATCACATCTAGGGGGAAAAACATTTAGTCGATAAAAAGCAAATTATAGGATATGTTATTATTCCCTTTGTAGTGCATGTTGTTAGAAGCTTGGAGAACTAAATCAAAAATGCCTCTGCCCTACCCACTAAAATGCCAGCTGGGATGCAAAGGCACAAGATGACGACATGAGAAGCAGTTGAATTTCCGTGATGTTTTATAAGGTGGCCAGAAACCTATAGAGAGGCTCTTGATAAGTTCCTCCTAAACTTTTGGAAAAAATGGATTTCCTAATCCTCCTGCTGAAAAGACTTTGGGGAAGCAATAGCATAGAGCTTTTGCTAAACTCAAGAATAGGCTGGTGGCAGATAAAATGAATTTGAGTCCTACCTGCCAATGGCTTCTTTTGTTTTCTTAAGAGTACATTTCTGAAACAAAAAAATCAGTAGAAAGGGGTAGAAAATTATGTTTTTAAAAGTTCTACTTGCTAGTCCTCTTCCCTGCTAGAGGTTGAAAGAAGATAGCAGCAACCTTTCAGACTGTGCTTTATAATCCAATCCCAGCAACTCCGACCCTTGACAAAGAAACCAGATGAGAAAGAACCAGCAAAAGATCACAGGAAACATGAAGAATCAGACAGAAAAATCGTCTCCAAAAATAAACTCTATCATCACCAACTGATAGCAACCTACTTGATACAATTAATCTGACAGAGAAAGAGTTCCGAATATGGATGGTTAGAAAACTCAGTGGCATAGAAGAGAAAATTGATTCCCAACATAGAGAAATTACAAGAACGATTCAGGAAATTAATGAAAAATTCTCCAAAGAAATTAAATTGATAAGGATCAATCAGAAATCCTGGAAATGAAGGAAATATTCAGAGAGCTCCAAAACTCAATGGAAAGTCTTAAGAACAGGATGGAACATGCTGAGGAAAGAGTTTCAGAGCTTGAAGACTATGTCTATGCCCTCAACAAAGCAGAGGAA
>CAUYRT010002164.1:0-65512 GCA_963574885.1 Lepilemur ruficaudatus
AAAACAAAAAACAAAAAACAAAACAAAACTATAGAGTTTCCTGTTCAGGGTCAATCTGGGAATATTTAAGTAATTCTCAGTATATTTTCAAATTGAAATATAGAATTTCCACCTCTGAAAATGACAGCATATAAAGAAAAGAATAGAGAAGCTGGAGACAAAATAATATTTTTTATGTTTCTGGAGAAAAAATGTTTTTTATATTTCTGGCTTAGGAAAAGCACAAAACCTAGTAATGTTGACTTGTACTTTAGTTTCTATGTACAACAAGGTGATAATGAGGAGTTAAGCTTCTTCTCTTACTGATTTTAAATATTCGTTTTTAATTTGACATCTGTAACCACAAATTATCTACAGTAAAGTCTTATTTCTTCTTTATATCTATAAACTATTAAGTATATAAAGTAGTTGTGATACACCTCATTTAAAATGACATTTATGAAGACATGTTTCTTTATGACCCTCTACCCATGAATACTTTTAACATTTTTATTTTCTGCTAATTAAATTTCAAACCTATTCTTTGTTTCTTTTGTCATTTTTCAGAACAAATTCAGTTAGCTAAGTAAACTTAAGCTTCGATCTCTCTAAATGGGGCATTCTCTGTTAAATATATATGTTTAATGCCTAATTTAATTTTTCTACTCAGTAATGAAGTAAATGATGAAAACTTGATATTTTTTCATTAGTCATATTTACCAATGATAAGGGCAGGAAACCAAAGAGAAATAATAATGTCTAACACACAAGGGAGTTAAACCCTATGATTTGTGCTTTTTTTAGTCACAAAGCAAGCCTGATGACTGAGAATGAAGAAAACCAAATGTTTTACTTAATTGTTTGTTAGGAACTCAGCCATAATATTTTTATTTTGCTTTAAGGAACTGCCGAATCTTTGCTGAAGAAAAAATGGTCTAAAATTAGATATCAGCTCCCCAAGAGGATACATCACATAAGGAACACATGAACTGTACAAAACATTTATGCATCCTTCATGGAACTGGTTAAGTCAGCCACCACTTCTTTTTTTTTTTTTTTTTTTTATACAGAGTCTCACTTTGTTGCCCGGGCTAGAGTGCCGTGGCATCAGCCTAGCTCACAGCAACCTCAAACTCCTGGGCTCAAGCGATCCATCTGCCTCAGCCTCCCGAGTAGCTGGGACTACAGGCCTGCGCCACCATGCCCGGCTAATTTTTTCTATATATATCTAGTTGGCCAATTAATTTCTTTCTATTTATAGTAGAGACGGGGTCTCGCTCTTGCTCAGGCTGGTTTCGAACTCCTGACCTTGAGCAATCCGCCCGCCTGGGCCTCCCAGAGTGCTAGGATTATAGGCGTGAGTCACTGCGCCCGGCCAGCCACCACTTCTTTTTAATTCTGTTTTTCATGAATAAGTTTATGGCAGTTTAAATGTATAAATTTAACCAAATTCTCAGCATTAAAAATGGATATGACTACTAATACAAAGCACACATAAAAGTACACTGTTAGCCACTATACGTATTTAAAATAGTGCCAAAATTCATCTAATTATGAATTATAATAATCATAGTTAACATTGAATTATTTACAGTAACCACATGAACCATGATCCTGTTATATTTATGAGCTTGTTTAAGCTTCGTATCAGTCTTATGAAATTAACTTTATTATCTCCATTTTACTACCCAGAGTAGAGTTTGGATTTAAAACTAAGGGGTCTGGTTCCAGAGTCTCTCTCTTAGCAACTACATTTATTGCCTCTTGGATAACACAATTTTAGTTATATAATAGCTAAAATGTTGGAAGATTTCCCAAACACACAATGGCAAAGCCAAAGCTGAAATCCAGGCCCGCAATCCTGGTGCCATCACCCTTCCTGTAGAAAAGTCACCATGTACCAATATACCAGGTAAAGATGCAACTTGACTGCAAACCATTATGAACACTAAACGTTAAGTAACAACATTGCTTCACACCAAAGAATGCATAAAGGTCAAATGATGGTTTGGATAACCCATGCCTCTAAAAAGAAGTTTTAACTGAGCATTATTTTCTTCCTCATAAATTTCCATAAAATAAATAGAGACTTCTAAAGCTTCTAATTATACAAACAAATAGTAGTGTAGCATTTGAACATTAGTCATAGCAAGGGAGAGCTTTGCATGATAGGATCTACTACTCATTTTGGCAGCTCCTCATTCTTTAGATCCTGATTCTTCTCCTCCTGTTTCTCCCCTTCTTCCATCAGGTGCAGTTGCCAGGGTCAAAATGTAGAGTACTTATGGAAAACCCATAAACAATGATTTTTTTGACCATTCACACCCCCATAAATTAATATTCTTATTTCCACTGACTTTCTTGGCAAGAATAAGGCATCCATGAAATACTTCCATATAAATAAATACATCACATCAACTCATTTTCATATTAACCAATACTGAGAAAGAATAAAGAACTTTAAAAAAAAATACCTTGCAGCTCATTTCACAGACTGTGACCAAGCCTGTGCTGATAGGACAATGAGGGAATAGAAAATGGGCAGGAAAATAAGAAGGGCTAGAGCAGTTTTAAAAACACTTTGTGTGCAAAAAATGGTTGCAGGCATCCATTGGGGACATTCATGTATTGTTTTATGAGTTACAGATCATTTTCACCTCATCACATTTGATACTCAATTCAGCATGGAAGGTAAGACAGATATGATTCATATTTGAAAGATGAAGAAACGAGTGCAAAGGAAATGAGTGAAATGTCAGAAGTCTTAAAACTAGTATATATTATAAATGGGACTTTAATGTAGGTCTCTAACTCCTAAGACTTTGCTCTCTTCCCCCTAATCATACTGTACCCACGTGTCTCTGAGCTTCAGGCTTAAAACAAATGAATAAAACTGACTAGAAACACCACCCCCTCACTTCCTCAAGTTACACAGTTCACAAGTTCCAGAGATGCAAAAACGCGAAGATCAGTGTGTGAAAGCGAAATATGGGCAGGTGATATTTTTAAATGAACAAGTGTTCATTTGGGAATTATTTTTTTAGTATGCACCAATTTAGAGATGTCTAATTTGAAAAAATTAGGGTTTATTTGAATACAATATTTTACTTCACTTGGAAATGCTATGAAATTTTGCTCAAAGATATAAATAAAAATAAGAATTTCTTGAGTCCCATTTCTAATGAGTTATATATAAGTAAATATTTATATCTATTAATATACACCTTTATTTCTCTCACACATATATAAACACAGGTAATTTATAGTTGTTTTAATATATAAAAGTTATGATGTCATAGACTAGCAATTTTTCTTTTACATACATTTATTAATTTTTATATTTTTATAAAAAAGCTAATCACAAACATCAAGACAAAAATGCACAATAGTCAATTTATTGGAGTCATGAGGATAATCAGACCTGTCTCTGCCAGTTTTCACATGATCTGGAAGATATTTCAGTGGCTATTCAGTTTAACTTAATTGTATCTGATGACAACATTGCAGTTCAGAGCCATGGGTTATATATTTTGGTGGGACTGTGCTTCTTTTATACTTATATTTCTATATTAACAATTTATAAAAACTTATGAAGGTTTGTCAGAACTTAGAAATTGCTATTTCTATCATATGAAATAGGAAAAAAGTCAAATTCCAAGGTTAGAAGGGGTTTTTTTTGCTTACTGTGTAGGGAAAACCGTTTTTTTTTATCAGCTCTGCAAATAAAAACCTTGGGATTTCAGAGCTGTTTTTTCTCTTCCTCACAAGTTACCAAATCAAAGTACCTCAAATCATCTACCACAGGAATTGTACAACAGCTATGATTTTAAAAATAAATAAAGGAATTCTGGAACAAAAAGTGTGCTATGGACAATGAAAATAATTTTTTTTTTATTTTTAAACTATATGACAAGGTCATTTTCACCAAGTCAAAGATGCACTAAAATTGCTACTTTTGAAAGCCAGCTTGTAGCTGCAGATAATGGTCATCTCAACAAGGAAATTGATGGGCAGTGAGCGATCCTGATGAAACCATGGAACTTTTTCTTGTCTAATTTTAAGAGAGCCCTAGGACCCAGCTGAAGTTCATCCATATTCCACAAGTTAAAAACCCTGAAAATAAAAACATGCCTGCTCTTCATTTTGGTGTAGCTGAACTGTGAAGTAAATTAATTGCAACTATGACAATAAATAAGACCACCTAAGGAATTGTTCATTTTCTTTTCCATAATCTAAGGATCTCCAACATGCACATGAATGTTAAAAGTCCAGTTGTGTCTAAAACCTATAATTAATTCACGTAGGGATGTATAAACCAGTCTGAGTGAAATGGCTTACCTTGGTTTCTTTTTATACATCTGATTGAAACGAGCCCAAGAGCTTAGTGAAAAGTACAAATCTATTTTTTGTACTTTCCAGAGACAAGTTCTTTTAAAATCTTGATGAATTTTAAATTCCCTCTTGCTGTAATATATTCACAAATGAAGGTTCATGAAATTCATAAATAGCTATAGTACTTCAAATATTGAGGTCTATTATTTTTCTCTCAAGATCTTTAACACATTCCTCCCTCTACCTTCTATTTTTAGGCACTTAGAAATGTTTTTTTAGGTCTAGAACAGTGTCTGTGTGTGTGTGTGTGAGTGTGCATGTGTATTAATATTAATAATTGCTTCTATTTTCCCACTACTTGTGATGGTTAATTTTATGTGTCAATGGGGCCACAGGGTGCTAAGATATTTGGTTAAACATTATTCTGGGTGTGTCTGTGAGGGTGTTTCTGACTGAGATAAACATTTGAATCAGTAGACTGAGTAAAGCAGATGGCCCTTTCCAATGTGAGTAGGCCTCATTCAATCAACCAAAGGCCTAAATATTTTTTTTAAAGGCTCAGAAATAATTTGCTTTCTCTGCCTGAATATTTTTGAGCTGATACACAAGTCTCCTGCCTATAGTCTCAAATTCAAAGTGGAACTATTATAACATCATGGTTCTCATCTTGATTCTCAGGCCTTCAGACTCAGACTGGAACTAGATCATCAGCTCTCCTAGGTCTCTAGTTTACCAGTCGAAGGTCTTAGGACTTCTCAGCCTCCACAGCTGTGTGAGCCGATTCCTTATTATCTGTCTGTCTATCTATTTATCCTATTGGTTCAATTTCTCTGGAGAGCCCAAACTACAGATTTTGGTCCTGAAAGTGGTTCTAGAGAAACAGATTTTAAGAAAGAAGTTTCTGGATTGATTTTGGAGTTTCTTAAATTGGCTTTCTAACCTGATTAGATTTAAAGACACTAATGACTCTATTTCTATTAGCAGAGAGAGCACTGATAGTCCATGGCATGATCTGCCAATAGACATACACAAATTATCTCCATCAGATACTCCTAATGAAGGAAATGGGTGGCTGTGCCCAAAATACTTTCAAATATATTTTTGAAAAACTAATGCATGTAATGAAGTTGGCTGGCTTTTCCTAATGTCACTGGACAAAGTGGTGACAGAAAAGGATGAGCTTTGGGATTTGAATTCCCAGCTCAAGCACCTCATCAATAGCCTGAAAGTTCATTTCTTAACTCAGACACTTGTTATTGATTGCCTATTATGTGTCTTAAGTGTTAGGAACACTACTGCGTGTCACTTGACAACCATCTAGTAGGACTGATCTTACAACTTTTATTTTCATTTCCTCTTTCCTTAACATTTTACTGAATCCACTTGTTATTCCATTTTTATCTTACATGTCTGATCCATTCAGTCACTAAACTGTTTACACCTTTCCTGTTTATGTATTTGTTTACACAATACTTAAAACTTTCGACTTTCTCCATCATTCAGTTAACTAATGTGTATTAGTGCCTCCATGGAACAAGCACATGTAGGGGCTGGGGATACAAAAGTTGGCAAAAGTGACAATGTGTTTGCCCTCAGAGAGCTTATATCCGAATGGATCTTACATTTCTGCAGGTATAATTCATATTGACTCTTTGATTTAGTTGATTCTAAAACCTTTTAGGAAAAACCTGGACTAGATGAAGCCACAAACTCCTTACTTCTACCCCAAACCAACCCCAAACCATTTAGCCACAACTAGTCTCTAGACTGGGACTCAGACCCTCACTTAGTTCTGCAAATACAGTGTGTTTTCCTTCTCTCATAAAAAACCTAAACAATATATCTCAACTTCTAAAGTTAGTTGTAACTGAATATAACTTGCTTTCCAAATTATTTTGCACTAATTCTCTTTCCCTACTTTGTGTTTTTGCTAAATCTCACTACTTACCCTTCATCAGGTTTTGTCACATATTTCTGTGTGATTGGAAAATTATTCCTTCCAAACTCTGCCTGGTAAAATTATGCTTGATTTTAAATCCCAAATTGGCTATTGCTTCTATTTCTTTTATGAATCATTTTAAGGTCAGAAAAGCCAGAAAGAATGTCTCTTTTACTGTCTGCAAACATTTGTATGCATACCTTTTGTATTGGGTGTGTTGTCGAAGTTATACACCTCGTCAATTTTACATGTTAAATTTGAGGATTTAACAGTTTTTGGTACCAGTCTTATTTCTCCTGTTAGACTATAATAGTTCTTATTAATTGTTGTTTATCTTGCAGTACATCTCACATAGTTTTTGAACAAAGACAAACAATAGTGATGTGACATTATAATCAAAATATTACTTCATTGATCTTCCCCTTCTCCTTCTCACAACCTCCAAAGGATAATGGGCATTTAGAAGTAGTGAAACATAATAGGAAAAACAATAAAATTGTGAAGGAAAATACTTAAGTGTTCTCCCTAGAGCTACCACTGCATAACTTTATAACTGTATAACTTTGGACACACTTTTCAACATGTAGAGTTGGGGAAGAAGATATCCTATTAACGGGGGACACTCTGAAAAAAGACACAGGTGACTACTGATTACTGACAGGATGTATATGATGTGGGGGCTTAGGGGACAGACTCTAAATGACAGAATTTGAGCCCCAGACTTTCCCCCTTACTATTAGTGTAACCTCAGCAATTTCACCATTTTGACCCTAATTCCACTTCAGTGAAATGAAGATAACAACAAGATGGTTTGAGGATTAAATCAGTTAATTAAAATAAAGCAAATGAAATGGTGATTGGCTCCTAATAACTTAGCTATTAGTATCCTTAAGCTTTATGTATTTATTTATTTAGACCCACAAAACTGGAAAGGTGTAGTTGATTTTAAACTATATCATATATAAGGCTCCTATCCTTTAATGCTGTAATATAAAAATAAAATTAGGCTATCCCAAATATTTTATATTCATGCTAGTCATGATTTCCCTATGTAACTGCACTTCAGCTTTCACTTAGGTTCCCTAAATTGGGGTTCTTTTTGAGGCTTACTTTTACTTGATTAATGAATGTGTAACGCTGCCTGATTGAGGCACAAATATAGCCCATATCCACTATCATTAGGGGGAAAATCAAAATGATTCAGCGAGGTGACTATTTATGCCAGTTTTACCGATCAAATCAATGAGAACAAAATTTAACAAGACAGACATATGGCATTTTACTCCTTAATAACCATGAAAAAGAATCAGTGCTGGTAGTTTTATCATAAGCTCCTAAGCCTTGAGTGTACATCTAGCTAATGCTTGGAAGAATATAGCCATTCCCATTAGTTCTAATGTGAGTTTGGAAATGAAATTTCTCTGTTTTACCTGACATTTTTCTTGTTAAATTTAATAGAGAAGTAAGAAACAATATTGGTTCTTTGGTGCAGAAAATGCTTCAGGGACTCTTTATCTTTTCGTAACTATCTATTTCAAGACGTATTCTAAAGTTTTTGTAACTGTTTTTTACTTCACAAGTGCTTGAGGCTGGAAGAGATCCTGAGAGGTCAGCACCCTGCCTTAAGGCAGAGCTTACCTAAACTCTCCTAGAGGAAAAGGATGGAGAATTTAAGAATTCTCTCTTCTCTGCAGAACTGCCCGTCTCCCTCCTCCCCACCCCCAAGCTCTGTATCTGCTTAAGACACAAAGATAAATTGAAATGCAGAAAGCAATCCTCAATAGAAAAAAGTGAGTCTCAATATTTTAATGTCTACTATTATCATCAATAGATTTAATAATTATTTTTCAATTATAGTTATCCAATTTAAGCTTAAATATCTGTGCATTTGACATTAGTTGGTATGCATGAGCAGAGTGTTGTCCACAAACTTTATCCCTTTAACAAAAAAGGTAACTGTTGCTTAGCAATAAGGCAAGACAAAGGCTTGAAAATGCAAAGTATATTGTAGTCAAACATAAGAAGTTATAGTAAATGATAATATCTAAAGGAATGCTTGATTGTGGCAACTCAATGAAAAAAGAACTGTTCCCTATAAAAGAACTGTTTCCTATTAGTTTTAACAGCAGGGTTTGTTATCATTTCAGTACACGCTCTAATACACTTAGTGTTTTGTGCTACATTTAACAAGATTAAGTGAACACACACTGTTTCAACTCAAATCTTTATCGGAAATCAGAGGCAAGCCTCATTTCTTGCCAAAACATTCTCTTGTGGCTCATTCTTGGAGCAAATTCTATATAAGTAAATCTGTTTACCCAGGTGTACCATTGCATCAGTTAAAGGATTTTCCCTTCAGGTAACTCTTTGCTTTACTGAACTTTGAAAACGTTATCTGAAAATTCTGAAAAAAAAAAAACAAAAAACAAAAAACAAAATGGGGATGTCTGAGAAGCGCTATTAAAGACTATAATTTGTAATAAAATGAAAATGTCATTAAGAACATAGCAAAGCATAAAAAGAAAATTAGAAGGATTAGCTGTCAAAATTCTTACATTATTTTCCAGTTGTGCTTCAAATAATTAGATTTTGTGGACAAGTAGTAGATACTGGATAGTTTACCTTAAAAAAATAATGTCTCACTGTCCCATGCCTTAATTTTTCCCTCTTGATTGAAAAGGTTGACCTGCTTGAAGTAAGCTTCAAGGAAAATTACAGAAGTAGTTCTAGCAAGATCTTAGCTCTCAGATAATCTTATTGAAAATTGTAACGTGCCATTCTGTCCTAGGCACAAATTTATCTTCCATAGTAAAACACATTTCTAGTTTGTTACTTCTTATATTGTCTTATAAGGTATTTCTTCTTGCATTTATGTGGTGAGTGAAAACCATATATTTTGAATCTAGATCAATATAGCCCTACATTTTAGAAGATATTTTTTATATTTTATTTTTTTAGCACAAGTATAATAGATATTTATAACTTCTATTTTTTAATTTTCCAAATTTACAAGTAACAAAATATGAAAACATGAAGCATGAAATAAAAATGCCTTTCTATATTACTATTTGTCTCACAGGTAGTTTAATAATCCACAGTTATTTGGGCATCACATATCTTTATGAGTCTTTGGCATTTTTACCTGATTATACTTCTCTATAAATGATTAAAAACTTTTCCATATTTTTATCAATCATCTACAGCCAAGAACATGGTTATACTTTTGTGGTGGGCATAATACTTATCCCCAAAGATGTCTATGCCCCAATCTGTGAGCATGTTACCTTACATGGCAAAAGAGATTTGCAGATGGGATTAAGGATATAGACCTTTTAATGGGAAGATTATCCTGGATTACCCAAATGGATTCAATCTAATCTTGGAAATCCTTAAAAGTGGGGAAGGCTTCCTGGATTTGGTCAGAGAGAAAGATGTGAAAACAGAAGAAGGATCAGAAAGATGCAATGTGAAAAGGCCTTGGCTTGCAGTTGTTGGTGTTGAAGATGGAGAAGGGGACCCTGAGTCAAAGAATGAGGAAAGCCTCCATGAACTCTATGAAAAGCAAAAATACAGATAGCCCCTAAAGTCTCTAGAAAGAGAGTAACCCTGCCCACAATTTGATCTTAAACCAGCGAGACCCATGTTGTACTTCTGACTACCAGAACTGTACATTAATCAACTTATATAACTTAAGCCACTGAGTTTTTGGTAATTTGTTCTGGCGGCAAGAGAAAACTAACAAAATCTGAGAGTTTTGCATATTCACTCCAATTGTTAAGATACTCCAACTCTTCTCTGTGAGAACCCACTTAGCATGTTTTTCTATAGGCTTCCTTCCCCTACTCCCACCTCCCACTAAATTACCGATTTGGGATATTGCACAGACACTGACTTGCAGAATTGATCATTTTTGTGCTGGTGGCTGGAAAGTTGAAGCATAGTTTGTGGATTGCTTCTGGTACAGGTGTAAGAATTGTGCATTCATTTTTTACACTAAATTTACTCCTTGATTTATCTTTTTTTCCCCTAATCTCTTTTTCTACTTGTCCTATTTTTTCTCAACCACTCATTTTAGTATTCTATATTTTACTAAATATTTTTAAGTTGCCATGAATCCTTCATGGGGTATAAATCAACACAAAATTAAATATTATGAATGGATACACACACCCATGCAATACACTCATCCTCCTTCTGCATTCCTATCACATCTCACTCCTACTGGCAATTTTTTACACATTTTTCTCTCCTTTTCACCTATCCGAGCTTGCCCCAAATTAAGAAAATCACAAAAGAAACAGAAGAGAGTAGGGAGGGTTGTTTTCCATTTTTCAATCACTATGAAGTTTTTCCCTCTTCTGACACCTTTCATTTAAAGCCATTTTCTATTAATTAATAGTGTTTAGATGAAGGCATGATTTTCAGTCATCGGTGGGAGTTTTTTTTTTTTTAATTAACAGAATTCCAAAGAGGTATAGAAAAGAAATTGAGTTTTTTTCGTTCCTTGAAGCACTGTCAACTTTACTAGGAAGCTAATATTTTAACTCTTTATAAGCCACTGGCAAGTATTATGTCAATAATACTTCCCAAAAATGCCATCAAGAAAGCATTAGTCCCCACTTATGTTTAAGAACACAAAAACTCAGAACATTTAATTTATTTTTAATGCCCCTACAATGGAAAATGACAAGGTACAATCTTGTTTGCTCCATTACCTGGATTTTAAAAGTGAATTATTTAAGTACCAACAAAATGTCAGATACTATGTTAAAATTTATAATATAGTATTTTTTGGTAAATAATATTGCCTTGTAGCAGCATAAGACTTCATAAATAACACAAGTTAGTGATATCTGTGAAGTAGAGTTTGTTTGTTAACATATTCAAAATTAATCTGTAGAGTATGTAATATTGGAAATGTTTTTTTGTTCAAATTAGAAAATGGTAAGCTGGTATTTAAAAGATGGTGGATTTCCTTATAAGATATGAATTGTGCATAGTCACTTTGAAAAAGTAAATTGAAAGTCATAAGACCAGAGGTCTATTCTAGGCTCAGCTACTTATAATATACATGTTAATTTTCCAAGTTTAAAAATATTTTGGATTACTGATCTGTTTTCTGAAATATAGAACAGTGGTAACTTCCTCATGGGGCTGACTTCTTTAGCATAAATGTGATACATCATACAGGTTTGTGTCCCAGCCTGTAGTATCCTGCCTTTTATTGAACAAAATTATATGTTGTGTGGATTAATGAATTATCAAAAGATCTTTAGGAAACTTCTTGTAAAATTTTAACAAATTATACCAAGTAGCATGTGAGTTCTACCTATATAAATATTATCCTTGACCATTAAAGAGAAAGGTAAAACAGGAGAAGAAGGGTTATCATAGTGTGAATTAGGCTCATCTATCCTCTGGATTGAAGGATGCATATTTGGGAAGAAAAAGACAGTAAAAAATGCACCCATGACATCATTTTCTTTTAGGTTATATGTTCTAGTGTCAAGAGAATATTCTTTAAAGACAAGTAGTTTTCTAATTCTATCCTTACCATCTACTTATTTAGCTTTGGCTAAGTTACTGGTATGTTTTGAACCTAGGTTTCCTCATATGTCAACAGGGTCTTCCATAACTACCTTGTTAAGTACGTTAAAGGGCTAGTTACTCCCTAAAATTCATGTCCCTTTTCATCCTGAATACACAGGTGAATCACATTCCCCTGTCCCTCTTGTATGACCAGTCATGTGATGGTGTTTTGGCCAATGAGATGTGAGGGGGAGTGAAGTGGATCCCATTAACCTGCCCCACACACTCTTCCTTGCTCCCAGCCCCTTCCTACCAATGGGAGGGGAACTCCAAGGGAGATCTTGGAAGCCAGAGGTTGAACATGACAGAGATATTGGATCCCTAAGGTCCTAAGTGACTGTGAGCAAAGCCCTCCTGCTATGGCATTGCTGAAGATCACTGTGTTATCCATAAGCAAATACCTTCATGTGGTTGAACCGTTATACGCTTGTATCTATTTAGCTTAATTAAGCACAGTTTAATCTACCCTACTTATTTTTGTGAAATTTAGAGGCCACCTAGGTGCTTCTCAAAAATAAATATGCCAATTATTGTAGTTATTTTATTAGTTTTCAATTGCTGTGCAACAAATTACCACAAATTTAGCAGCTTAAAAAGAAATATATTTATTATCTTAGAGTTTGCATGAGTCATGAATCCAGACATGTCTTCACTTGGTCCTTCACTCAGGGTGTCACAAGGCTGCAAGCTGAATGTCAGCAAAGGCTGGGGGCTCATCTGAAGCTTGTAGTCTTTTTCTAAGTTAAGGTCATTCTATGCAGGTGAAAAACTCAAGGCTAGTTGTTTCTTCAGCTGGAGAGATATTCTCTGACCTTCAGTTTCTCTTTCAAATGATTTTTCTGATTAGGTCAGGCCCACCCAAGATAATCTCTAACTCAAAATTGACTGATTAGGGACCTTAATAACATCTGCAAAATCACTTCACCTTTGCAATGAGCAGAACATAATGACAGGAGTGATATTGCACCACTATTGCCATATTCTATAGGTTAGAAGTACTCTGTGTTCCACCTACTCTCAAGGGGAGAATACATTACAAGTGGGTGACACATTGAAGGGTCGCTTTTGGGAATGTCTGCCATATTTTATATACTGACAGTGGTGTGCAGAGAAAACAAAGTACCATCACTTGGAAATTCGGGATAAAAAGAAAATGCCATGACTAATTCCTCGTGTCTTTCAGTAATTTTGTTAGATTACATCAGAAAGACAGGAATGTGCAAACCCACTCTGAAATAATTTAAGTCTTACAATTTTTGAAAACAAAACTGCAGCAATGTATGTAGTAGGTAATAAAAAGAAATTAGAACTACTTGTATGAAAA
Source organism: Lepilemur ruficaudatus (assembly GCA_963574885.1). Classification (NCBI taxonomy): domain Eukaryota; kingdom Metazoa; phylum Chordata; class Mammalia; order Primates; family Lepilemuridae; genus Lepilemur; species Lepilemur ruficaudatus. Next base: position 13,164 of record CAUYRT010002164.1, read on the forward strand.
CAGCAAAAGTACATAAATGCCACAAACAAAGTAATATGAAATGGCAAATGTAAGGACAAAGGGCAGCACAATAAATTTTCTTAGGTATTTTGTTTTACTTGTAGTTTCCATCTCGTATTTTCCTTAATTCATTGAAAAGAATTAATGAATTAGAGGTCAGAAGAGTTATACAACTCGTTTGCTAATTTAGCAAACAAAAACATGGTTTTCTAGGGAAAATGTATATTTGAGTGTGAAATCAAAGGGTAAATTCGACTATTTTTTTAGGAAACTTTGAGTTCTTGTAGGAAGAAGACAATTAAAAAAAATGAAATTTTACCTGAAATTTGGTTGTATAATTTCTTTTTCACATTTTCTAAATTAAAGTCTATCCAGTATTAATTTCATAATATAGGCTAACAAGTTGAACAGAAGTTAAACTAGGCCAATTTTGCACAAAAATCATGTTTCTTATTTTATATCATTTAGTTTTATTTTACAAACACTGAAGAGTACTACCTTTACTATAGTCCAGGTATGATTTAAATATATCGGAAAAATATAGAAAAATCATTTCCCAAAAATATTTTATGAGGCCAGTACTGTTTGTAGCCCCTATTTACAGATGAGGAAACAGAGGCCCAGGCAGTCTAAAGGTCACAGCCAGACTGCCTCCAACATCCATGCTTCCAACCCATACACTGTGTCCTCTGCCATGGCTCACCTGGTTCCACTACTGAATACGATTTATTTCTGCTTTATTTGTTCTTTCACTGACCTTGACTCTTCTTACCCAAACATAAGACAAAGAGCACAAAGTCATGTTTCCTATAATTTTCAGGAAATCTTTATTTTGTGGCTTCTCATATGCCATAAGAGAAGTGACAACATTAATTTGACTCATAATTGAAAATGTAAATGTCATACATATTTTAGAAAAGGGTCTAACACCAGAGATCAGGCTCCCCTTGCACTATATCACAAATTTATTGCATAATAATAGAGCATCAGAGGTGTGCAGAAAAGAGTTAGCATAGCAGGCCTTAACTGCTATCCTTAGAAAGGCCTGCTTACAAGGCTGGTCCTTGGTGGCATCTGGAAACTTGGATTTTGGGAATGTTCCCATCATTCCCTAATTGATAAACGTGGTTGACTGTGTCTAAACTCTTTGTATAAACACGTGGTTTATGCTGAACATATGCTTTTTTTTTTTTTTCCGGGAGTCTGGAATTTTGGCATGTGTAGACAGAGGGTGTCTGTGTGACCAGGCCCAATACAAATCTTGACACTAAATCTCTTCAGTGACCCTGCAACAGTGCAGTAATGAGCTTTCCTGTAACACTTTTCTCATGTTATCACAATTTGATCCCGGAGGAATTAAGCACATCCTGTGCAATCCACTGGGAGAGAACTTTTGAAACCTTGAGCCTGGCTACCTCGGGATTTTTCCCTATGTACATTTTCTCTTTGCTAATTTTGCTTCATATACTTTTGCAGTGATAAATCTCAGCCATGAGTACAACTATATGCTGAGTCCTACAATTCCTCCTGGTTTAGTGTTGGGATCCCTCAACAAGGAAGGCTATCCAAGTTCTTACAAGGCTCATAATTGTCAGAATTGCTATTATTTAGTTATTTTCAACTTTGCTAGTGACATATGATTATGTATCACTGGAGTTTAATTTCCCTGATTTGAGTCACTTTATTCTCTAATCAATAAGGCCATTTCATTTGACAGACCATTGTGAAATACATTAGTTAATCATTACAATTTACAGATTTTTGTGCTTATAATCCCTAAATTGGGAACAGTATGATCTTGCTTTAATCATGCCTGGAAGAATGCTAAATACTCACTTCCCTTGCATCAAAATAGTTAGAAAGTCAGAGTAAAACTATCAGTAGTCATCATCTGTTTGTATTGAAATATTAAGTGATGATGGCCAATGAAATTACATCTGCAGAGAATGTCGTGGTGCTATGCCCATGTTCTCTTTAAGACTGAGTTCCCAGAAAGCTCAGTTGCTCACAGGTGTCTGTTGAGTTTCTCTCAAGGAACTACTGTCCCAAAGGGAACTACTCCCTTACCACATACCTTGGTTCAAATTCTTGCCCTGTGCAATCTTGCTTCCCTTACTTTTTTATGGGTATTATACTTAGTTCATGCCTCAATAACTTCCAGCCAACAGATCTCTACCTCAGATTCTTTTTTTTCAGGAGACTCAACCTAAGTAAAAGCCACACTATGTAAAGTGTCTGTTAAATTTCTAAGGCAAACACTCTACTTAGCCCTTCAAGATGTCTTTCAGATTGTAAAATAAGTTCTAACTTAAGAATTGATAAGCTGGGGATTGATCTTTTCATAAATTCCACTGGAATGAATGGACACTATGCTGCAATCTGATAGCATATAGTAAGCAGAGTTTTCCATTTCAGGCAATTGTGATTCAATCAATTATGCAAAAGGAGTAAAAATTACTTTTTAGCACAAATGATGCAATATACTATACAAATTAATTCTTTCACTCTTTAAAATTATGATAATTGTGGTCTAGAAAATTTCTACCACATCCTAAAATATATTTATCATTTACAAGATTGTGAATCCTTTCTTCAGAGGGTAATTTAATCACAAGTAAAATTTATGGAGTGCCTTTCATATGACCACCACTGCATGTGCTGGGAACATGAAGCAAACATTACATACAGGATCTCTCCACAAAGAGCTTGAAATCAGGAGGGGATCGAAGAGGAATATTCATCATTAAATATTCAAAAAATAGAACTGTATTCAACATTGTGATATACTAACTGTCAGATACTGGTGGTCGCTTAAATCTTTTGCCTACAAAATGCTCATTTTGTATGGAAGATTAATAAACTGTGATTAACCCTAGCCTAATAGGATTTTTTTTCAGTTAGGGATGCCTATGTGGCCTGCTTATGGTTAATAAGATGTAAGAAGATATCAGTAGGGTCCACTCTTTGTTGATCTTCCTTCCTTGAATGAAGATATAAAAATATGATACTTGGAACTACATCACCTTATGTGTGTGTATGTACATATGTGTATGTGTGTGTGTTTGTGTGTCTGTAATGTGAGTTCTCTACATTTATATAAACTATATAACATCCTATGTAAAATATTACTTCTTACCTTTTCACTCAACACTGTTTCAATATTTCTGTGTTTTTTATTTAGATCTATTTCTTTCCTTTTAACAAAGAAACATACCATCAAATGAAGTTATAGCAGTATGAAAATAAAAGGTGTTTTAATGGTTCTACCATTATAAATTATACTGCAATAAATATCCAAATACAATTCTTGTTCTCATGGGCAAAAGTTCTAGCATGAGTTATCTGGGGGGCATTCTATACACATGTCCATTTTTTTTTCTAGACACTGACAACTGCTCTGCAGAGCTTATAAGAAAAAGTATCAATGTCCAGGTATATAGGAAAACGCCCATTTCTCCACATACCTTTTAAAATTGATATCATCAAACCTTTATTTACTTAATTTTTCAATCTGAAGGGTGAAGATGATATTTCACTGTCATTTTAATATATTTCCCAAAGACTAGCAGCTGAGAACATTCTCATATGTTTATTTTTAAATTTTTTTTAGTTTGTTATTTTTATACTTCAGATACATCAGGTGTTTCAGAATAAGTTAGACTTGCAATTAAAATATAACAAAATGATCTAGAGGTATAGGCATAAAATATGAAAATATACTGGTGGTAGGACAAGAATCAAGATGTAACCCTCTGTTAATTGATGGCAGGCAGAACTAAGTGGACATTCTAGAAGATTTCCAAGTATATGAGGAATGGCTTCAGTCATCAAGGTTACTGACTGCAGAGGCACATGTAATATTTTCAACTCCTCTTCTCTACTCTCATGAAAGAACCATGTTTTTTGCCATATAAACCTTTGCAGCTATATAATGTAGGAGAGTCATACTTTAAACTACTTCAGTGGTCATGTTTAATCACTTTCAAATGAGAATAATAAAAGCCCTCTTTTCTAAACTTACTTCAATCTTAAACATAAAGTTATATATATGGGAGCACCTATGTGTATTCTAAAGCACTATACAGTGTAAGGCAATGTCTTCATTACTTAGAGTTAATGGAGTTAGATTCTAGGAGATTGTATAGTACATTTCAATTGGCCTTCAGTTACAAAGGCACATTTGAATACATGAAGTGAAAACATTTCTTTTAAGAATACGAATGCTGAAACAAAATCCATCTCCAAGTCCCTCTATATAAAATGAAAGTTTAATTTCCTTAGAGCGTATGCCATCTCATTCCCTAGTGTGTAGCAGCAAATTGTTTGCTTTTTACTTTGGTGCTATAAATGCCAGAGAAGGTTTTTTCACATCATTTGAAGAAAGTCTTTGGTCATCAATAGATGGAAGTGTGAACTACATTATCCTTGCCAAAGTCACAGAAAATGCAACTATGGAAATCACACTTTCAAACTTCAATGAGAAAACACATCCCCAGATGTTGAGGGTTTTTTTTTTTTGTTTTCGAAATGACAAATCTTTTTATTTTGTTCTGTGTTTTTACAGAGTATAACCTCACAGCAATGAATTTGTCAGTATCTAAATTCCCGGTAGTCCAGAAAACCAGTAGCTACAAAATATGATTATTCACAAGTTATCACAATACATGCAAACTCCTGAATCACAATTATAATTCCTACCCTTCCTCTTACTGTGAAGGAAAGGTTACAAATGATTTCCAAGGAGTTACATGCATCTACATTTGAGGCATTTAATGATGTTTTCAGATTCCCTTTTTAAAAAATATAAATGTACTATGTAATAGCAACTGTTAAAAGCAGCAGCAGTTTACAATATTTGACTAAATGTCAGTGAGTGAGGAAGTTTTGGCTGGGATTACCCAGCCAAAATGGCTGTATGAAAATTTCTAACAGGAGTAAAATTTCTTCCAGGGCATTCATATAAACACACACACACACACACACACACACACACACACACGCCCATACATTCTCATATTCTTGGGGATAACCTATCCTTCAGGGAAAGAATAGGCATGTAAATCAACTTTTTTTTAGACACAATGACTAGTTATTAAATATCTCATCTTTTCAGCTAGGCAAGATAATTTCCTAAAAGATTTTACCAAAGTAGTTTTTGAATTGGAAAACAATTACTGTAAATTAATACAGTGTCATTGGTCTGAGAAGAAAGAATTATGCGCTCTGCCTCCAAAGACTAGAAATGGAGTAGTTCTTTGTTTAACATGATTCACTTCATGTGTTCTTTCTTTTATAAGAGAAACCTGAAGAGTTCTTCGTTATGAAGGCCATAACTTTTATTAAACCCAACTAATCAAATACACAGCACTAACTATGCATAAATGACACTCATTTATTTCAGTGTTGCTGATTTAAGTTTTCCCTAGTATAAAATGCTTCAAAAACATACAGTTTTTAAAGTGATCATTGACCCTCTCTGCTTTTAAAAGTCTCCAGGCATTTTGTTTTAGGAGAGTTTTGTAAAAGCAAGTTTTTACTAACATAACATGGCAATTTGTGCTATAATCTGCAAGAAGTTGTGTTTTAATCTGTAAATATAGAATTTGGTTTTTGAAAAACAGATTGGTTTTTTGTTTGTTTCTAAAATTACAAAAAAATTTAAAGATAAATTAAAAGGTAGCCTATAAAATGAGCCATGATTATTAATTTGGTAGCTCTCAAGAAATGAAATAGGACCTAACTTTGTGAAAAGATTATACAGATTTCCCAGCTTCAAGAACTGGCCTCCGCCTCCAAACTCACTATCCAATATTGTGGTTGATGCAAGTGGGTCATTCCAAAACTTCCCAAAGGCTGGTGACCTCTGCCACAAGGAAATATGAAATCATGCTGATGGATTATCTTCAAGGAAAAGGTTTACTTCAAGAAGTCCTAAGCATCTAACCTCTCCCAGAGTGACTAAGATTCTTTAATGATACAATTTGACCAGAGTCACTCCTCTACCTCACCCTGAATGAAATATCAACCATTATCTGGAGAGAAATATGGAAAAGGCATGTGGTGGACCATCTCACAACAATATATTAAAAATATGCTCAGTCCTAAACAAATCTTATAATTTTCCCAAACTAATAATATAATTTTAATATTAATAGAAATTAATATGCTTCAATCATTCTAGGTACTAACCTTCAACACATTTTGTTTTATAACTATAAACATAAAGTAGGTACTAATGCCTAATAATAAAGAAAATCCGATAGTAGATCTATATTTAGAGATTATTTGCACATGATACCATATTCCCTCAAAAGTCCAGAGACTGTGGTTTCTAACTCTGAGTTAGGAATTCTATTTCTATTTCTCATTTAAACTTGATTTAATAGGAGCAATGAAGGTATTACCTCTTAAATAAATGTATTGATGTTCAGCTATAAATCTTTTCCTGTTTTTTAAAAAATATGGTTTGTAGCAAATCTCTTGCAACAATTAAAAATTAGCCAACTAGTCTATGTAGACACTCCTCTCAAATTAATGGTTTATATCTATATATATATAGATATAAGATATATAGATAATTGCACTCTTTAAACTTAAAGCAAAGAGGCTGGCCTGTTTTATGCCTTTTTCCTTGGTACTAAATGCCGATAATACTATTTTCCCCTTTAAAATTATTTTGATGACTTAAGACATTATAATTTGTGGTAAACTATTTAGTTTAATTGAATATGTAAGGATATGAGGGGGAACATCAGAAAATTATTGATGTAATAATGTGTAAAGCTCAGAAAGAAATATTAATTTTAAAATATTTCTTTGTTCAGATTGGTAAATTTTATTACAAATGGTTACTTTAAAAATTCTTCTTCAGTTCAGAAAAAATATATATGGAATATATGGGTTTTAATTTTGAAACATTTTTTTTAGATTCATATGAGAAAATAATTAATTGTAACTTTCCTGAACTTTCATGAAGCATCTTACTATAATCTCGTTGAATAGAACGTCACCTGACATTTGTGAACATTAGTACTATTTATCAAAGGACTTGTAGAAACTGGAAAAAATGTAGAGAATAAATATTTTCCATTGACACTGACATCTCATGTATGTTATTTAAATTAGTGAGTGTGGAAATGTATGGTAAGTATTGTTTTAATCCCTCATTTAATGTGTAGGGTAGGCTGTGAGCTTGCCCTGATGTTTTTATGTCAAACAACCTTACCATAGAAATAGTCCCTGAGAAAACTTTGGAGCATATCAGGAGTACACAGTACTTGACAAAGTGATCATGAGATAAGTAGTAAGAGTCACCATGAGATAAGCAATCCTAGTGGAACTCAATAATCAATGGTAAATGCCATTCTAGCTAAAATTAGTTATCCAGACAGAATATAGCAGAATACAAAGAAATTACTCAAAACCTGAACAGTATTAATTAGGTTCCTGAGTAGTTTCCAGATTTTTGAATTTGTTAATTTTTTTATCAAGAAAAATAACTTTCATCTTTAAGCATTCTGATTCTCTTATTCATCTTTCTTGACATTAATCCAGGTTGTTTTTTAAACAACAACAACAAGAAAACTTCATTATGATGTAACCTCATTACAAAGTTAGTGACTACTTTCTTTCATTGAATGAACTTTTTGCTAACAGGTACCACAGTGATAGGTACCTGTATAGGTATATAGGTTTAAACATTTGAGCATAAAATAAAGTTTCTAAGAAGTCATCCAAAAAGCGAAGGAACAAAGAAACAACAACAAAAAAATCCGGGTCATTTCATATGTTGGTAAAACTGGGAAACATATGTTAACCTTTTCCCCATAGGTGGATATATGACCCAAAGCAGCGAGGATCAAGAGAGAAAGGGATAGGAAAAAGCTAATACACCGGGGACTGTGAACTAAGCAATAAGTATTTCAGAAAAAGGAAGTAAAAACTAACCTCTCCAAGGTGAGAGACACTCCAAGAGGAGAACACTCTGAACTCTCTTTTAGCCACAGTGGGAATAGCAATATGGTATACTGACTACTGGGAAGAGAGTCCTAACATAATTTAGGTCTGAAATACAGATGAAATAAAGCTGAAAAAGTAATTAACAGATAAATATTTGCAGAAACTAGTTAACCTATATGTCATTTGATTGCAGAAGAGGAACACTTTCCATTTAAGAAAGGCAATGAGAATTTAAAAAGGCAATGAAACAAACAAAAGACAGAAGAAAAGAAAAAAATTTACCATGAAATTGCTCAACTCTTTGAGGAATAATAAAGGAAAATGGGATTTGCAGACAAGAAACTCAGTATTATAAAAAAAGTTCTAATTAGTTTTAAATACAACCTTGACTCTCCTAACTTGACAATAGTTGATCAGTGAAAATGTCCTTCTTTCAATAATTATTAATAAAAAATAATTTGAGTAAGAAGTACAAAGATTATTTTCAAAAAGAAGTAAAAGAATAGAGAAAAATACACAGAAAAATGAAAATTTCCAACAGAAAGTATGTTGCTGAGGAGCAGATAAATATTGTGACCATATATTTACATCATGAAAAAAGAGTAATTACTTCCATGAATCAAGAACACAAGGTAAGAACTCAGGGAAGAAATGACAAAACAATTAGTAGAGATTCAAAAACTGAGCTACAAGAGTTTAGTAAAAAATGGAAGGAAATATAAAAAGAATAAAAATAATTTGGATCTCAATGGAGCACAGGAAAAAATCCACATGGCTAAAATAAGATTATGGGACTAAGGAGACAGAAATTGAAAAAAAAAACTAAAATGAAAATAATTAAAATTAATACATTTTTTTTAAAAAGGAAGAGAAAAAAATGAACAAAAATGATAGATGTAGGAAACGATCAAAGGAAATTTATTAAAACTTGGTTATTATCTCCAAAGAAAAAATCAGAATAACGGAATATTACAAAAATGTAAAAATATGATACAGGAAACTTTTCAAAAATAAAACATTAGTTCTAAAATCAAAAGAGCACATTTTGTTCTGGGTACAATGGACACAAAATAGTCAACTCTGAGCCGTATCTGAACAAAGGTGCATGAATTCAAATGGAAATTCCTTCCTGTAAGAAAAGCAAAGATATTGTCTCATGTAAACAGGGAAAAATCCTGTTGTCATGAAGTTATTTGCATCACTCAGATTTTAGAAGACAATGGAACAGCATCTACAAAATTCTAAAAGAAAAATAGTTTTAAGCAAAATGTTTTTACACAGCTGACCTGTGTTTCAAGAAGGAAGTTAGCAGTCACACAGTTTGAACCGGCACACTGTTGCTATGACTTTCTTCAGGGACCTACTACAGACCAAACTTCAGATCCAGCAACGACTAGAAATTTTTGGCAAAAGAATCCTGATCAGGGTTACCAGATAAAAAAAGAAAACGAGACATCTTATATTAAAAAAAAAAAAAAATTCTATGTTTACCTGAAATTAGAAATTAACTGGGTGTCCTTTACTTTTATTCACTAAAATTGACAACTCTAATTGTGGATAATATTGAATCTTTTTGACTGTAAGGCTATGGATTAAAACAAATGGGAATTAGGGTTTCACAACAGAATGCAAACATTCTATATGCTGGCATTTTAGAAATGACATAAAAAATGCATGGGAAAAGGGAGAAGCAAGACCAAAGGAAAGTAGGTTTTCTGATCACCTAATATTTAATAGACAAAGTCAACATGCACCATGAATATTGACAAGAAAGGAATAGATCTGGAAGTATTTTTAACATTACAAATGTACATATTCAGAAAGTTGATGAAATCGACTCAAATCAGGTGATGAAGAAAGAGAAAAGAATGAAGGAGAAATATCCAAACTTTTATAAAGGCTCAAATAAGAAGAGAGAACAAAAATTCAAGATTAATATTACATATAGTTTGAAAAATTACAGTAGTAATAAAGTTAAACATTAAAACAAAAATAGAAATAGAAAAATACTAAATAAAAATATCATAAACCATAGCTAAGTTTGGAACTAAGACTAAACAGTTACAAAATAAAAATCTTTATTTTCTTCCCAAAGCAAATTCTAGGCTCTATAAGAAATGCGCCTTACACAACATAGTTTAGTTTTGAAAACCAAGACATCAGAGTATACAAAAAAAGAAAGCCAGGGTTGAAATCATTTGTCAAGTAAAGATTAAGGCCATAAAACAGTGGACAAATTTTAAAAGAGTATTTTTCTATTGTTATAGTTAGTGGTTCAAAATGAATATCTATGTTTATAATGCCACATCATTAACAGCCATAAAACAGAGAAAGAGAAAACTAGAGAGAACATATAGAGCAAAATGAACAAACTCATTCTTTTCTCTTCTTCCGTGCTGACTAAATAGACAAAAATAAGTAAGGAATTATTAATAGAACGCTTAACATAAAAACTTCCAATTATGTATATCATACTCTGTATCTTGATAAAGATAACACAGTCTGCTTTCAAGTATCCATGGATTATTTACAAAAATTGGCCATATTTTAAACCATAAAGAAAAAAGGATCAATAAATACTCCAGAGAGAGCATGCATCTTCTCATCACTCTGCAAATAATAATAACAAACAAACAAAACCATTTTTAAAAAATCCTAAAATCTCTCTTCTTGTGTCATAGGAGAAATCCTATACAATATGTAATGATATCCAGAAAAATAAAAATGAACAGAACCCTAAATATCTTCCTAGACACAATCCACAAATCACCTCCTAAGAAAATGTTTTTGTTTCCCTTATTTTACATTTGGTAAATGTACAAAGATTTATATATACGATCTGAAGAGGAGCCAGAGTATGCCCTTATTTTACATTTGGTAAAATTTAAGGTCTAAGAAAAAGCCCTGGACCAGAGGTAGTACAGAGAAGAGCTGAATTTAAATGCAGGTTTGACTACTTCATACTTATTCTTTTCACATTGGTCATCAGTGCCTTTCAGAACACCAGACCCATTCTTCATCTGTAAAATGAAGGGTTGAATTGGAAAATAATAGTGCTTGTGCATTAATATTTCTTACGATAGAGTATGCAATATTATAGGTTCTTTCTATATATTAATATTTAATCCTCATGTCAATCCTATGAGGTAAATATTAGTATCATGCCTAATTTACAACAAAATAAATTGAAGCAGAGAGAAGTTAAATAACTTCCCAAGTTACATGGCTACTAACTAAATAGTCAAGTCAAAATCTGAATTCAGAGAGTTTCTTTGGCTGTAGACTTAGCCACATTTTATAGGCACTCTGCCTCAAAGGTATTTTCTAGCTCTGGAGTTCTATAAGACACATACCTTAGTATTCATGACTTGAAGACTTTAAATAATTTATCACAGAACACTGTACAGCTCTCAGTGAATTACATGTGGATAACAAGGATATCTATTCAGATGAGCTTTTCTCCAGGGTAAATAAATAGTAAAATGCCAGAGTCCAATCACACAGAACAACATACCCAATTGTCAGTGAAACAAAAGAATTGTTTCAGTACTGTAGGCAGCACATGTCCCAAATAAGCTTTTTTAACCAATGCAGATGGTGTAGGTTGGATCCAGAACTGTTACATAAACACATTAGTTTATAAATGAAATTGTCCAACCTCAATGACAAATAGCTGTACATCTGCTTAATAATCATTCCTGTACCATTTTTAGAACAGAGTACTGTAATTATTTTCCCTGATTACAAAGAATTTGGAAATGAATCACACAGATGCTTTGCTATGTACAGTCAGACAATTATTTTCCTCCCCCGTCCTTACTACTCAGTAATATTTCCTTATTATGTTGAACCTAAAAATTGAACTAGGAAAGGTAAATGTAAGCCAATATACTAAAGACAGTAATCACCCAAATTGCTACTACTGGGAAAATAATTCTACCATATGGACTCTGTTCCATTGATTGCGAAATTGCTGCTCTCATTAAATAGTATGCTTGACCCTTAGTGGAGTAACCACCATTTTCCTCTTTTAGAGACCCAGTAATTTCATTGCCACTCTTTCATCCTTGGAATACAAATCTTATCTAATAATAAAATGTTCCATCTTATCCTGCCCATTTCATTTATCGCTGCTATACTCCCTTCAATTTGACTCCTTAAATAAGTTTTGGTTATTTATTATGTGTATATCAATCTGGTAAATGCTATAGGAGATAAATAATAAGACAGTACTGGATAGTTAAGTATTCTTATTGCATATGACTATTGTTTTGGTGAGGATGAGGAATGAGAAAAACAGGGTGAGGGAGGAAGTGTATTTTTGTAGAAGGAACACTTATACAATACCTTACACAGCTTAGAAGTATTATAGAAGTTTCTCAGGGGTTCAAATGAATAAGAATTTGTTTGGGAGATGGGTAGAATCTGAACTTGGTAAATTCCTTTTTGGTATTGCTTTTACAATTGTGTTATTGAAGAATAGATTCTTAGATATCCAACAAGTATATAAAGAGTGTTCTCTGTATGATTCATATGTTGCAAGACCTTTTGGAGAGAGTGGTCCCTGTCATCTTGGATTCATATAGGGAAAATAGATTTTAAACCATTCATTGATTAATTAAACTAAATATTTCAAGTGAGAATTTAAAAGTACATGAAATTTCATATGAGTACAGTATTTTAACCTGTATAGAAACCTATAGAAGTAACTGAGTTTTGTTTATTAAAGAACAGTCATGTGTTAAATGTCAAGAGATGCAGATTATATAGTAAAATAAACACATAGTGTGGAATTCTGCAAACATAAGTTTGAACCTTGCTCTACTATTCACAACCTGTGATCTGACAGTGATAAAGATCAACATTAAAAGAAGAAAAGGAAGAAAGAAAAAAGGTAAATCGTGTGATCTTTAAAAACTCCTGTTCTAACACTCTATGATTGGTAACATCTACTCAGGATTCTCAGAGTGTATACTTGTATAAAATAAAGTTGGCTTCTAGTTTGAATGTCATTTTCCCCCCTATGGTTATATGACACTTTGCAAATGTTAAAAGTATGACTGCTTGTTAAAAAGTTAACCCTAAGCTTGCCTCTGCACTCCTCTGAATGATCTTAACTCAATAATTATATGAAACTATTAATATTCTACTGGGCCACTAAAACAATTACAATAAGTTAATTAATCTATAATTCTGACACGACAACTTCCAGTACAAATTTAGGAATATTTGTAATCTTATTGGTATTCTGGCCATAAAGTGAAGAAAATACTTTTTTAACTAGGTGAGTTATGGTAAAATATACACACACACACACACACACACACACACACATATATATGAAAAGTATTCACAGTGAAAATGTTTTATCTATTGTTTTTGTTTGAATTGAATAACAAACGTGCCATTATAAAGTGCAAAATATAGTTCATTTGACCTATCCAAAATTGATTTGGTGCATGAACCAACTGCAAATTCATCTATTATTGTAGAAATGCAATGTTATAAATGCTATTTATTCACAAATGAAAATAGTTCTCCTGCTTTACATAAGCAATTTAACACAGTTCATTTCATTCAGGTGTACATGGTGAGAAACAATTTATAGACATTATATTTTTTTGTAGCTGCTGCATCCTCAAATTGTGTTCATCTTCCAAGAGCAGATGCTTAAAAGAAGCAACTGAAGAAGATTCTCCTTTATTTTACCTAGATAGATGATTTTCCATGCAAAAAACGTTTGCTGACATAAACAGCTTTTGCCCTTTATTTTGAAAAAACCAAGAACCGTGGCATTCTTTACATGGCACAGAAACTGGCATAGATTTTTCAGTTAAATGGTGCCCATTTTGATAATAGTACTGTTATTGATAGTAGTACTAGAAATTTTCATGATAATAGTATTATTAGCAATTTGTATTTGACATTTCTTTAAATAAATTTTAAAAATAAACCTACCTAACAGGTACATGAACCAACTTTTTATTTCATTGATCCTTTATATTGATTTGTTTTGTTTTGTTTTCCATTTCATTTGGGTGATGGACACACTTATAGCCCTGAGTCAAGTATTACAAAAGAAATCCAAAAAACATTTGTACCCCTGTAATATTTTTAAATTTAAAAAAATAATAATTAAATAAATAAAATCCACTAAAATGAAATCCAGAAACTATCATAAATCACAACCTCACCAAACAGAAGGTCATCTTGATTAATCACATGACAGCAAAGCCCACTTTGGAGAAATTTCACACTTTAAGGGCCCAAGAACATTTCTATTTAGTACTTCAGTGTCTGCAGCAGCACTCATGAATGATCGTCACGATGTTTTATAAAAATTGATACTCTGAGGGCAATTATTTTTCCAAGTTTTCACTAACCATCGTCCTTACTAATCAGAAGCTAAGCTGTGAGTTTTAATGTAATGAAGTGAAAAGTACGTGGACTCTTGAGTCTGATTTATTTGGGTCTTTACTCCTGCTTGATCTTTTACTAGTTGGGTGATTTTGGCCACATCACTTAACTACTTTAATGACCAATTCCTTCACCTTTCAAAATAGTGATAATAATGATCTCAGGGGCTGCAGTGAAGTGAATGAAAAAATGCATATAAATAAATATTCTAACATTCTAAGCAGACATTATATATTAATTGATGTTGATGCTATTATGAATAATATTATTCTTAGGACTATTATGCCTTCACTGAGAAGTTGCAATTAGTGATCACAACCAGGTGACAAGTTTTCTTCTATAGAATTGATTCATTCCACTAGTTATACGCAAGGCATTAATTTCATGAAAGGCATCAAACACTTAAAGTGCAAATATTCACAAAGTACTTGGACTCCGAAATAATTTCATCTATGTCATGGTTTGAATGTGTCCTCCAGAGTTCATGTGTTGAAAAATTAATTCCCAGTGCAAGAGTGTTGAGAGGTGGGACCTTTAAGAGCTGATTAGGTCTTGAGGGCTTTGCCCTTATAAATGGACTAATGCCTTTATCATGGGAGTGGATCAGTTATCACAAGAGTGAGTTCCTGATAAAAGGATAAATTTCCCCCCTTCATCACTCTCTCTCTCTCTCCTCTCTCTCTCTCTCTCACACACACACACGCACACACACACTTTCTTGTCCTTCTTCCATTCTCCATGATGTAGCAAGAAGGCTTTCAGAGGTATGGTCCCTGGATCTTGGACTTCCCAGCCGCCAGAAACATGAGCCAAATAATTTTCTGTTTATTATAAATTACCCAGTCTCAGGTATTCTGTTACAGCGGCACAAAATGGGATAAAACAATCTGGATACAAAATATCTTTAAAATTCACTTTAACTTTGACCTATAGCTTTTTAATAAGAAGAAAACAAATTTTAAGAAATTAATCAATGAATGCACAGTTCATTGCTTAATGTCTTCCCACATGCAACAAAAGAAGTTAGACTATTGAGTTATGGTCGGGAAGGTGGGCCAACTTGCATAATAAAAATCAGCACCATTGTGGATGGCAATTGGACAATATGTATTAAGAAACTTAAATTTAAGCATTATTTAGATATAGCAATTACATTTTTTTCGAGTCTACCCAAAGAAAATAATCCTTAAAAATCTAAATATACACAGAGGATCATTCTAGAATTTTATTAAATAGTGCATAACAGAGGAATGGTTAGGTGCATTATGACAAAGCTATTCTATTTATGAATAAGTGAAAAAAATAATGAAAATCAAGCTGTAACTTAGAAATACATATACCAAAGCAGTTGCATTAGGGAGTTGATTCATTTTATTCTCTTCTTTATTTTCTTGATTATTTATATTTTTGCAATGTGTTGCTATTGCTTAACAATTAAAGCAAATAACATAAGCATTTATATAGGTACTGATAGGTTGAAGATTACAGAAGAAAGTGCTTTATTTGTACGTACTTTACCTATTTCTTCTAAAAAAAGGTCTTTATTGTTCAAGCATGTGTGTGTGTGTATGTGTGTGTGTATAAATGGGTGCATGTTGATCAGTTTGAGGTACTATATTGTAGGTTTGCAATGCAATAACAAGATATAGTTGCATCATTAATATTTCCCGATGTGGATGCAGGTTGGGAACAGGTAGTGCAACGAAAAGAGTGATTTGAGACTATCTCTCAGAGACTCACCAAAAATGAAAAACTAAAGAAAGCATTGATGTTTCTCTGGTAACTGCAGAAGTGTCATGCTGTTCTAGTAGAACACAACACAATTTTCCCTTAAAAACGTTTTTTTTACTTGATGAAAAGATTTTAGCAACAACAAACACAATCCTCTAGGGAAAAAAATGCTTAGAACAAATACAAAGAAATTTAAGTCTCTGTGTGACTTGTATAAAATTGTATCATTTTATAGTTTCACTCTATTCCAATTTTTCCTTTATAAGCATATGTTACTTTTAAAATGGTGGAAAATACAATTTTAAACCTGAAGTACTCTCATACTCCTGTGACTCAATATGTTCATTCTTTTTAGTTCCCATTGTATGCCATGATTTTGAAGATGAGATAGGTAAAAAAGGCTGTTGCTGAGACTCTGCTCACACATGTGGTGTGAAGAGTCCTTCCTGGAAAGAAGGTTCTGATGTCATTTTAATGAAAGTGGTAAAGGCTCAAGGACAAAGGCAGAGGGCTTTAGTAAAATCTTAGTATAATAATTTTGATAATTTTACCTTGTTTTTTTCTAAACCATAATTCAGATTTTTATACTAATTGAACTTAACATCTACTACTATCTTGAAGATAATTTGGAGACCCATGTTTAAAATTCAGCTTCTTTGGTCCTCCATTAATCTTTATTATAACCTTCTCCTCATATCCATTTTTTGGGCTTAATGAAGAATAATTATATAAACCTTTACAGATTAATGCTGTTATTATAGCAAGAATAAACTAAATTTATTATTTCTCATCTTTTTCTCTCTCATTTATTTTTAAGTCATGAATCTAACAACCCAGAAAACATATGGCACTGAATTTATTTGTGGACATTATTCTACTAAGGATTAATAGAAGATAATTATGTCAACAGATTCATGCTGAACGTAACATTTATTCAATAGAAAATTTTCTAAGTCAATCAATCATAGTCTATTGAAAATTTATTTTTAAAGTACTCTATCATTTAGAAAAAGTATCAACTAACATTTTAGAGTTTTCAATGACATAATAATTTTGCTTGCTAAATAGAAAATAGAACTATAAAAATACTGCTTTATGAAAATATAGTAGTTTCATTATAAAATTACAAAAAAATAGGTGCACAAAAATGAATTATAAAATCTTAATCACATGAATATTTATTATATTTTAAAAATCATTTGAAAATGATCTATTTTGCTTCTGGGCTAAGAATAATCTGATTTGAATTTTTCTAAATATAGCAGGAATTGAACACCCAAATTATTGTCTACAGTAGGATCTTCTGAAAGACAATTTAAACTCTTAAGCATAGTATACTTAAATTTTATATCTATAGTTTCACTATAATTCAACAGATGCATTATCTATAAATAGAATGGCATGGTAGGGGCTTCCTCACAAGAAAACAAATGAATAAGCCTAAAGCCCAGGGATAATTGATAATATTATTAAGATATAGGAGGTTCTTCCAGATATGATAAGAAGAGAGGAATGGAAACAATATGCCTGGGTTATTTATAATTCAATATGAGAATCATATGTGGATTCTGAAATTTTGGCAAGATTCCCATGATAATAATAGTATTAAATTTCACAAAACTCCTAAAACAAATGAAAAGAAATATCAATCTGGAGACCAAGATTACAATAGTCAAGAAGACACTTTTCTACAGTCCAATCTTTGAAAAGAGGACTGTCATTAGATAAGAAAAAATATCTGGAAAATAATAGGAAATTAAATTATATCCCTGCTATGATAAAGAAGGAAAGAAAAGGCAGAGATCAAGGAACAAACGGTTGTGGCTGGGTAAACGGGGAGGCCTCTTATGAGTTCTTGGCCCATTGTGTCAGTTTAGGAGTCAGGCAGGGGGTGGAGCAGGCGGGAGTCCACTCTTCCAAGTGCCTCAGAATGTAGATGTGTTAGTTGTGGGTTCTCAGAACCTGTGCCCGTTCTGAGAACGATGTAGTATTCAAACTGATCAGGAAGCTCAATATTCAGTGAGGTCTTTCCTTTTTTTGACAGATCATTTATCCATTAATTGATTTGATCAAAGAGAGAGGGAGAGACAGAGATGGACAGAGACAAAGAGAAAGATAGTTGCTACCTTCATGTAGCTTTGTAGTTTACACCCCAGTTGGAGTAAGTTCATCTCCCTGTCCTTTTGGATGGAGACAGGAAAGATAATTGCAAAATGGAATCTCACGGAAGGTCTTTTAAGGACATATTATTTCCAGTCATAAAGAGAGAGGATGACTCAAACTTCTGACGTGATGAAAACTGCAACACTTTTTCCAAAGGGACTTCTTCAGTTCTGCATATAACTGTTTTGGGCAATGGCAAGTAATCGTAATGGACAGGAATAGAAGGTCCACCGACGGAGGAGATTCTAGCACTGGCTGGTCCGGGAAGAAGAGTCTCCATGAGTTTGAGATGATGCTAGATGTACTAGTTTCCTGGGCTGCCATAACAAAGTTCCACACCTGGGTGGGGTAGTATGACAGAAGTTTATTCTCTCACAGTTTAGGCTAGAAACTCAATATCACAATGTCAGCAATGCCATGCTCACTCTGAGAGTCTGGGTAGAATAATTCCTTGAGTCTTTCTAGCTGCCGCTGGTATCCACAAACGCATGGTGCTCCTTGGCTTGCAGCTGCATCACTCCAGTATCTGCCTCTGTTGTCACATGGTGTTATTTCTGTGTGTCCCTGTCTCTTCACATGACCATCTGCCCTCTGATATTCTCTTTCTACAATGACACCAGTCATATTGGATTAAGACCCATCTCACTACAGTGTAATCTCATCTGAACTAATTATATCTACAAGAACGTATTTCCAAATAAGGAAACATTTGGAGGTACTGGGGGTAGGACTTCAACATATCATTTTGGAAGGCACAATGCAACTCATAACACTGGCTAAGCAAAGATTATATTTTGACAAGATCAACAGTGTCCTTGTTTAGGTCATAGTTTGTGTGGCTAGAACTGGATGAAAAGATGTGACGCATTTCTTAAACTGATACTTAAAAGAGAAAACAACGTAAGGTGTTAATGTTTACCAAAGTAGGCAAGGTTTAATCATACTATTTTTGTGATTAAGAACACTTTTAAAGAAGAAAGATACATTTTTATAAACTTATTAATTTAATTTTTATTTCATTAAATAAATCAAATGCATTCTTCATTTATTAATGAGTTGCTGTTTTCTTCAGCATGACACATTTTGTTATTCCCACAAGTGCCTTTCCCTCTATATTGTCAAAGTTTTTCTTTACCCTAATCCCACACTGTATATAGATTGAAAAAGGGCTTCAGATACTCAAGGTTCCATAGATTCTAAATAGATAATGATTAAAATTACATTCCTGTTTTGACCTTTAATTCTAAGACATCAAATGTCACTTTTGTTCATTTTATATTTAATACACAAAATACATTTGTATACACAGAATTTGCCTGTTCAAGTATCACTCAGGTCAACAAATATGTGATATGCAACAATAAGGCCTTCTGCGAGGGTTGAGAACATGGACTTTGAAGCCAGAATACATGACTTCAAATCCTAACTTTGTTTCCTTGCTTTCTAATAATAGTCATGCTATTTAACTTTCTATGCCCCATTTTCTCATCATTAACAAGGGGTAACAATAGTACTTACCTGGTAAAATTATTCTGAAAATTAAATGGGTTAATATATTAATACTTAAAACTTTAAGAAGAATGCCTGGTACAATTGAAAATATTATGTAAATGTAAACTATTGTTATTATTAATGTGTAAACTGATGTTGAAATACACCACCACTCATACCTTTAGGAAGCTTTCTCATCTGTCTAGTTCAGGATAGATGGAATGGGAACCTGGGAATGGATCCTGTTTCTGACACTTACTAGCTGTGTGAACTTGGACAAGCTATGGAAATTCTACAATGCTCAGTTTCACATTCTCCAAATAAGTACTACTCTATTTCAGGAGAGTTCAGCAAATTTGGGTAAAGTTCTCAGAGATGTATTTGGCAAATGTAAATCTTTCGGTAGTGTTATCTCTCTCCCCTTTCCTTTTTTCAAATTCAGCATTGGGCAGCAGGGAAAATGAACTAGAGAGACAGGCTGGAGGTTGGGGACCAGTAAAGAAGTTGCTATAATATCAATAGAAACAGGGGAAGAGGGCCAGAATAATGAGCCCATGGAAGGAGAAATGGAAAGCATAGCACATGCCTCCTGCCACAGTCAACACATTCTTAGAAAATGATTACATGTGGAGTTAACGAGAAATAGAAGAGTGATAACTCAAAGGCTTCTGCAGAAGTTCCTTAGGGAGATACCTACTTTGCTATGCATAGTTTATCTCACAAGTAACATATGGTACTATTACTACTAATAGTATCTGAAATACTTCATTTCTCTACTCTTCTAAATCTGCAAATCCATACTGCTAGTAATAGGCCATTAAATATGAAATGTCCGATTTTGAATCAAAAGTTTAATTTATTACATCTCAAACAAGAGGCAGTAAAATTAATTAAAGTATGTGCCTAAACTATTGACACAGTTTTGCCATCTTAACAGTAGCTTGTTTATGCCAGCAGCAAAGAAGCCTGGAGAGCAAGTGGCGATGAAACCAAGAAAGGTGTTTTCCTTTTTTACAGCTTGCTGAGAATGGAATATTTTTCCTTGCAAGAAGTGGTCCAAAGCCTGGAAGAAGTGGTAGTCAGTTGGTGCAAGGTCTGGTGAAAACGGGGGATGACAGAGAGTTTCCAAGCTCAGCCTCTATAGTTTGAGCAGCATCGTTTGTGCCACATGTGGTGGAGCGTTGTCTTGCAAGAGGATTGGCCTGTCTCTATTGACCAATTTTGGCTACTTAACCACAAGCATCCTCATCATTTCATCCAAATGGCTGCAGTAGATATCGACTATAATCAATTGACCAGGTTTCATGAAGCTGTAGTGGATAATACCAGCGCTGGACCACCAAACAGATACCATTAGCTTTTTGTGATGAATATTCGGTTTTGGACTTGTTTTGGCATTTCATCTTTATTCAATCATGGCGCTGAATGCTTGCAATTGTCAAAAAGAATTGAGTTTTCATCACTCATAACAATACGGTGAAGAAATAGCTCAGCTTTATGTCACAACAGGAAAGAAAGGCAAGCTTCCAGATGATCTCTCTTCTGACGCTCATTGAATTCAAGCGGAAACCATCTATCCAGCTTCTTTACCTTGCCAATTAGTTTCAAATAGTCCAATATTGTTGGAATAGTAACATCAAACCTTGCTGCTAATTCATGCATAGGTTGAGATGGGTTTGTTTCCACTACAGCTTTCAGCTCATCATCATCCACCTTGGTCTCAGGTCACGCAAATGGCTTATTTTCAAGATTAAAATCATGAGAATGGAACTTCTCAAACCATCGACTTACTGTGTGTTCATTAGCCACATCCTTCCCAAACACTTCATTGATATTTTGGGCTGTCTGAATTGCACTGGTTCCATGATGGAACTCATGTTCAAAAATAATATGGATTTTTGACTTATCCATGGTTTCACAAAAATGGCTCTAAAAAAATTTGAAAGATAATCACAAGCCAAACTGTGCTTTTGAAAACATGAGGATGTACTTTCACAACAAAAATAAAACAAGAAGTATCAAAGTGAAATGTCAGAGATATCAACTGTCAAATTTAGTACTTAAGGAAATTGGACATTTCATACTTAATAAATTAAATTCCCCCCCCCATTTAAAAAATGTTTTTATTATAGCCTCCAATTTTGTCCTTTTCAGTTATGGTTCTCTCTGCAACTTGAGAAAAACATTCTAATGTACCTATTAAAGAAAGAACTTTCATCTTGGAAAATATAATTGTAAAACCCATTGATGAAGCACTTTTCTGTATGATAGTTTATTATACTGTAGGCTCTATGTGCTTATGAGTTTGACTAAGAGTAGTGTCAGACAAACCTCACGCAATAATTTTAACATTGCTGGTTATTTAAAAACTAGTACTAGCATTATTATAGATCTTAGAGAACATATTCTCCATGCTAATTATTACTCATGAAAGAAGATACAAAGAAATGCCTTGAAAAACTTAATGCATACATGTACTAATAATCATTAATATATTGTCTAATATAACTAAAATAAATTAACAATGTATATAATGTATTATATATAGTCTCATCTCCTATATACAATGAGACTTCTAATCTTAAAATCAAAATAACATTTACTTACAAAATTAAAACAAAATACTAACTTTATAAGTTAAATTCTAGCAGCAGAATTTGATAGGTAAATATAATTTGTATTCAATAAATGATTTATATTTTAACACACAATATTTAAAAATCTATTTGTAATTGTGCTTATTCTGAAAAAAAAATAATATTATATATTATTATCACTACTTCATTAACCGTCAAGAATTGTTGAAGATTTGGGCTATTTTAAGACCTTACCTCTGACTTTTAATAGAAGTGTCTATGGTATATATAATTCAAAATAGAAAGGGATAAGAAAATTTTGACAAAAACTTTACAGAATGAATTCTAACATCTAAACAAAACAACAAAAGGTGATATGAATACAAGAATCACAGTGATGATATTCAAGGTAATTAATTGATGAGACTTCCAATTTTCCTATGAGATGAGATTATAAATAGTGATAAATAAGAACAACTAAACCAGTCTTTCACTAAATACTTTCAAAATTTATAAGATGAATAAAAAGTGTAAAATCACTGAAGTCTCAGTATCAAGCTATCGGATGCTAATCTCATAAAAAGGGAAGTGATTAGCATGACAGTTCTGAACAGAACCCAGTAGATGGCAGTAGGTGGTTACAAAGTTATCAGGAAGATAGAGAAATAAATTATTATATATTGCCAATGTTGCACATGTGGTTGGAGCATCTAATGGATAAAATACGCTATTCTTTCCAGTATAATACAGATACCACATCCCTAAATGGATTATACTTTATCCTGGTTCAGTGGTAGTAAGCCGTATGTTCCTGAACACTATAAACACGTAATACTTTTATATACATATATATAGGATAGCAGCAATTACTCAGCTCAACTTCAGTAAAATTCAAGCATAATTTAAAAAATCAGAGTTAGTTCAAAGGAGTAAAATAAATTTTAACTTTGACTATCTAATTCATTCAGTTAAACAAAAAGAAATAAAATTTAAAGAGGAAATATTTTGTAAACTGTGCATGACCAGGTGTCATAAGATAGGAGTTTTAGATGTGGTTTACCTACTTCAACTGGGTAATTATGAGTCAATTATTAAACATCTGTACCTTAATTTCCTTATCTCTATAATTATAATCACAAGACTTTCCCAACATAGCTCAAGTTCTGTTTACCTAAAATAAAATGGTGTATGCAAAAGTAACAGCAAAGCACCGTGCAAATATAACATACAATCATTTCCATCAACATAGAAGCCAAAGAAATGGAATTTTAAAAAGAGAATTTGTCCAAAGGCATCAAATACTTCAGTGAAATTAAAATGAAGGCTTAGAAGACAAGTGACTGGATTTTTTGCTTTAGAATTGTTTTAGAGTACATCTTGAATAATATGGTAAATATATTTTGACCTGGATGAAGAAATTTATCCTCCTATAGTACCTATGGTATGATGTCAATGTTATGCACAAGGCTCCAAAGTCAGACCACCTGAGTTCACAACTTACTTTTCAGTTGTGTAACCTTTGGTAAATCTCTTAAGCCTCTGTGCCTTAGTTTGTTAATCTTTATGATGGGGATAGTTATTACCTCAACTTAAACAAATCTATGCCACCTTCCTCCTCTAAATGGAGGTTATATCTACTTATTTTATTGTGAGCTTCAAATGAGATAATGTTTATGAAAAGAACACAGATATGATGCAGTAGCCTGTCCATTGACTGATATTTCCATTTGATTTTTGATTAATTCTTTTGTGTATTTTGTCTGATAATGATAAATACATATACAGGCATATCTGTATCTACTCAGAGGGAACATCAAACTGGATGATTCTCAGATACCATGTCCAAGAATTGCTTTCAAATAGAATAAAAACATTTCCCTTGTGGTAGCAAACAAGGGAAAAATCATACATTAAACCTAGCAAGTCCCTTGGCATTTTCTCTATTTATCAGACAGAAAGGGACTGTGCTATTATTCTTCCACCATAAGTAAGTCAAAAATCATTACAAAGAGTTCACAATTCTGTTATCGTCCTGATATCCTTTTTTCGAAAATGTGAGTGCTGTTATGTTTTCCTCAAATGCGTATGCATTTGTTTGTTTCATCTTGCCTGCTTTCATTTAATTTATAATTTGAAAATGGCTTTTCAAATTTACAGTATAATTTGAGGTCACAGAAGAAGCAAATTTATCTGGTCTCTGAAGGTAAAATAATCCATGACTAAAAACCCTTCAGCAGCCCAATTAAACCCTAAGTGGCCTGGTAACAGTGGGAAAGAGATTTTTGATTCGTCCAAGCTAATATCCAAAAGCTATGTATGTAGTGCTAAATTTGGGCAATATATTTTTGTACATATTTCTTAATTTTTAATTAATGCATAATACATCCATAAACATATATATGTGTGTATATATAATCTTATTTTAAATTAATGTACAAACATAATTTCATACCAGTTAAGATTATTTTGCTTTTGGTTTATAAAATTGCTTCTGGTGTGAGGGCTAAATATACTTGACTCTGGGTTTTCTAACTGTTAACATGTAGGATGACCAGACTAAAATAAGCCATATAGGATATGTAGGACAGATTTTTGTAAGCAGTTCTATGCATTTGCCTTTTCCAACTCCATGTGACAGAATCTTGTCTCTACTAGTCGAACAAGGTCCAGTTCGTTCACTAATCCATAATATAACATTATCTCATGAGATATTTTAACTTAGAGATTTGTGAAGATGGCACAGAATCACATTAAGCCTCTAACCTGAAATAAAACTGCGTCTATATTACTAGAACTTTTACAGACATAAATTTATGCAGTAACTAAAACTATTATATAGTGAGGCTATGAAACAACTTTTCCTTTATCTTTACTGGAAGTAGGTGATAACTCTTATTAATTATGGGCAAAAGAATTCCCTGATAATGCCAGTGTTTTTTTCCTTGGCTTCTGCAAATCCTTAGTTGTAGACTCCTCCTCCTTGTTGGGAGTTGGCTGCTCTCTCACAGAGACACATTCGGGCTGCTTGTGTGGGCAGTACTGTGTTCCTCCCAATGGAAAGATCTGCGATTATTCTCTCCTTCTAGTGAAACAGTGGGTTACTCTATTTCTGGAATTCAGAACCAGGAATTCATTGTTGCTGCACCCTCTAAGTCAGCTATCAAGCTATCTCCATCTAACTAACTTCTTAATTTATCTCTCAATTGTTTCTGAAGTTAAGGAGAGAAAAAGGTATTTATTAAGCTACATTAAATTCCAACAATGAAATAATACAAAAATATCTTTTAAGATGCAGAAATATATAGTAAAAATGCAAAAGCATGCCTAGTATAATATACTCCAACCTCAGGCAATGCAGAAGGCTTAATCAAGTTCATAATGTTCCATTTCTTAAGCTGGATATTAGGTACACAAGAATTTGCTTAATTATTTTGAAACTATTTCTGTAGTTTTCTTTATCTTTATTGAAGCTAAGCAGCTCTCTCTTAATTTTGCTTTCCCTGCTGTTGGAAGCTCTCTTTCAATCTGCATTGAAGGATGCATAGCCAACAAATTTTGTGAAGAACATAATAGCTTATTTTTTTGAAGTACAGGCTGAAAAATGGATTTTTCATTGCTTGACACCATGAAATTTCCCCTATTAAAAGTGTCACAAGGGTGTTAACTGTGTAACCACTAAAAGGTAATCTGGGAGCTTGTGACCTATCTAAAGACTAGATCTCTTACTTTTCCCTTTAACCTAACAAGCATGTCAATATATCAGAGAGAATCAGGTCATCATTGTCTCAGTTAGTTTGCAAGGTGTTCTCGGGTAACGTATCAGCACTTACTTGGTCCTTGAAAAAGATTAATCTCTTTAAATCATTCCCATAGCACAGATTCAAACTGCAGCCAAATGTAATAAGCTAATTATGGGTAAGATTCAAGTGTCATTCCTTATTAAATCAATGCTCTAAAACCCTTCCTAAGTTTCCTAATCAGTAGACATGAACAATTAACATCTAATTAGTCATCCATCATACTTGGTAGAAATGTTTTAAAAGGAAAATTAAAGAGATTTCTCTCATAATGATTTCACTGAAAATGTGCGATAGTGTCCTTTTCCACTTACATATTCATCATTTACTATCTGGTAGCCTACTTGCTAAGATGCTTATTTTTAACATGAAATCTGTTGATTGGAATTTATGAGAAATTCCATCATTTTACAGCTTTAAATGACCTTGTTAACAATTAGTCCAACCAACTGACTTTATAGAGGAAGAAATTGAGACTAAGGGAGGTTTAACTTATTGATAAAGTCATAGTTGCTTATTGGAAGGGTGCCTATTGAAGGCCAGGTCTCAAGGCAATATTCCACATCCTTCTTTTCTTTATAGTTTTAGAGGAACATTTTAATGTCTTCAACCTATTTCATGAGATCACTGAGTTTCCTATACCTGTTGTTATGTGAATATAACCATTAACTATTAATTATTTCCTTCTGAATTTAGTAAGGAAATTAGTAGTTATAAGGTAGGGCTCTAGAGTAAAGGTACATGAACTCAAATCTCAATGTAGTGCTTATTAGCTGTGTGACTTTAGGGAAGTTATTTAAAGTCTCTGTGCCTCCCCACCCTCATTCATGAAACGAATATGATAATGATGCTGATAATGACGACGATGACAGTATCTGCCCTATAAATTGGTTTTAGGATAAAATGAATTAATCTCCTAATATGCTTACATCAGTCTATGGGAAATTTAAGTGTTCATTAAATATTATCTATTCAAAATATAGTGTCTCCAAAACTTTCAGATTTTATCCAGATTCATTTTCTAGAAAACATTGAGTACACTGACCTATAGCAAAATGACAGCACTGCCAGGGCTACCTAAGACCAACAGAGAAGGAAAAGTGGAATATGCACTAAGGGTAGGGGACGTTAGCGAAGTCCAACCATTTAGTCCCTTCCAATCACGAGGCTGTTTTCATGTTCGTTCAGGCTTGTACATAGCTCAGTCCTGGAAAAAACTCTGGCATATGCACAGTCTCAACAGCAGAAGCTTCACCAGGGGCGATTATTGAAATAAAAAGTTACAAAATGATTTAACCTAGTTACAGTTACATATAATAAAGTGATAAGGGACATCAAGAAATGCAGTAACACCAACTGCCTAGATTTGAAGGAATGCAAGGGGAAAGGTGTTTTGGGGATTTGTTCACTTATTTTTAATTGAATCTTTTGTTCATTTCTTTTTAATTGATTTTTTTAATTGACCCTGTAATTAAGCTTTCTCCTAAGCTTCCCATATTGCAGTGATTCAAGGCATCCACAGGTGTCTGTGGTCTACTATGTACATAAACAGTCTATAAACACAATCAGTATATAAACATAATGATACTTAATGGTCCTCTCTTCATTTTTTCCATTGTGAAATATGAACTCCAAGAATTCTCTTCTCCTCATTAACAAGCACCTCACATTTAAGAGCTGTGCACTGTGATCACAGCACTCATTGCAAACACTTACATATATTCAACATTCCTATTTTCTTCAAGTAGTAAATATACCTTAAAGCTACATTAAGTACAGAACATTTCACAATACATGTTGAAAATTAGGCAATGAACAAATAGTTTCTATCTTCTTGGACATTATAGTCTAATGATAGACATAGATGAGAAAATATATAGTTATTTAAAATGTCACAGTGCTCTGGTTGGAGGTCTTTCTTACTCTACTTCACAGAAACTATAAACTATTCATTGTCTTGACTTTCTCCTATATCTGGAAGCTTTCCTTCTTTTCTGGATAATTCTCTTGGCTTTTAAACAAATTCAGGTCTCTTCATATTAAAACACATCCCTTCAGTGAAGTAACCCAAGAATGGAAAAACAAGCACCACATGTACTCACCATCAAATTCATTTTAATGATCAATGCCTAAGTGCACATATAGGAATAACATTCATTGGGGGTCAGGCAGATGGGAGGCAGGAGGAGGGGATGGGTATATACATACATAATGAGTGCGATGCGCACCGTCTGGGGGATGGACACGCTTAAAGCTCTGCGCGGTGGCGGAGGGCAACATACATAACCTAAATACTTGTACCCCCATAATATGCTGAAATAAAAAAAAACCCTTCATCTCATTTCCTCTTTACAGCTAAATTGCTAAGATTTGTCTATCCTCTCAATCTCCAAATCTTTATGTTCAATTTATTCATCAACATTCAAAAAGCGGGCTTCCACTTACCTCTCTGTACTGAAATAAATGTCACCACCTTCAAAAAAATCCCTAATCATTATATCCAAGGCATATTTTTCAATCTGTATTTTTCATGACCTCTGAACATACCTACTATAGAACAATTTCAAAATATACTCTTTTCTTACCTTCCAAGTAAACATGATTTTTCTCTTACTACTTTGGCCACTATTTTACAATACTCTTTGCAGCTAATCATTCTCTATCAAGCTGTCAAATATTTGATTGTCTCAAAGCTCAAGTTTAGGTGTTCATCTTTCTCATTATAACACTACTATCCAATAGAAGCATGGGTCACAAATGTCATGTGTAATTTTAAATGTTCTCGTAGCTACATCAAAAATGTAAACAGAAACAAATAAAATTAATTTTAACATTCCAATATATTCAAAA
Source organism: Lepilemur ruficaudatus (assembly GCA_963574885.1). NCBI lineage: Eukaryota > Metazoa > Chordata > Mammalia > Primates > Lepilemuridae > Lepilemur > Lepilemur ruficaudatus. The sequence goes on from CAUYRT010002164.1 coordinate 42,148, forward strand.
CATTATCTCCTCAATATGCAACCAATATAAGCAAGAATTAATGATATATTTTCCATTCTTTGTTTTCTCCTAAATCTTCAAAGTCTGGTGCGATTTCAGATTCAGACTAGCTACATCTCAAATGTTCTGTATCCCCGTGTGGTAGTGGTTCCTATATTAAACACTGTAGCTTCAGATTTTAAAGGGCTACATAATCTCATCTGCCCTGATGCTTCCATTACTACTTTAACACTCCAAAACATCTATCTCCAGCTCAGATTTCTTCTGAGCTCTGAATATTTAGTGTATATTTGACATCTCCTCTTTCGTGTTGCAATCGCTCAAACTCAGTGTGTTTGTGTATAAAAGCATGCTCTTCCCCTCCCAACTTGAACTTGCTCCACTGGCCCTTATAATGATTGCTACTGCTGTCTATATAGTTTTGCAAGATGAAAACTTAAGTATTTTCTTGATAATTCTTTTTCACATCTATGATGACGATGTTTATTAGTATTATACCTATAGCCAATTTAATGCTAAGACTTAGTAATTCATGTCCTTTGATAAGTAATCTTACCCTATCTTTCTTTCACACTAGCACAAGTTAATATTAACTCTATGATGGCTACTGACTCTCTGGACATAACCTGGTTCCCAGCTGCATGCTTTCTTGGCTCTTGTCTCTTTATACATAGCACTAATCACAATTTACAATAAAAATTTGATTATTTTAATTTCTTGGAAAATTCCTAAGTTGTCAATTCAGTAAGCCAGGGCCATGCCTGATTTGCTCCCAATTGTATTCCATATGCTTAGCAGGTGCCTAGCACATCATAGGCACAAAATAAACACTTGTTAAATGAGGGGAACCTAACCCAGTATTAGAGTGTCAGGAAAAAATCAGAAAGTGATGTCTTCCTTACTGGGATGGATTTACCATAAAGCAATTTGATTTTATCTTTCTAAGTTAAAAGTGTGTTCTTTGATCCAAATCCCACTTCTAGGAAATTATGTCACAGAAATACTCATGCTTACATAGCATAGTAATGACTTACATGGCTTCAGTGCATATCAGTGCATATTTTGTGTCAGAATAATCTTTTTCTCCTTATTTTACTTAATCTTCCCAATAGCTCTACGAAATGGATATTATTATTCTTTTCAAATAAACAAAAAATAAAGTCTAGAAAGGTTAAATACGTGACTCAGGTCCCATGTTAAGTAATTGACTCAGACAATTAGATTTCAGAAATTTATTTTTTTCTTTACCACTAACCCTCATTGTAAACATTTTCCAACCTGAAATTTCTACAAATAGAGAAAAGACTAAATATTGTGTATCCATGCCATGGAATTAGTACAGTGATGTCATAAAAAATTTAAAAATTGAAAGAAAACAGAAATACTAGACTAACAGATTTGAAAGATATATTGCTAAGTGAACAAAGCAAGTCACACAATAATGCAGATGTGGGGACAGAATTCCAGCCTCCATGATCGCCTCTTTCTGGTGTTACTCCCAGGAATATGTTTTATTTTATGGAAAAAGGGACTTTACAGATCCAATCAGGGCCAATAATTAACTGACCTTAAAATCAGATTATTGTTATCTGTTGAGTCCAATGTAATCACCTGAGTTCTTAAAAGCACAGCTTTCTCCTGGCTGAGGGCAGGAGGGAATTCAGAGAGATTCGAAGCATGAGAAGAAGTTGGCGTACTGTTGCTGCTTTGAAGCTGGAGAGGACTATATCAAAGCAATGTGGGTGGCCTTGAGCAACTGAAGGTAGCCCTTGGTCAATAGCCAGCCAGGAAACAAGATAGGCAGATTTACAGCTGCGACTAGATTCTACCAACAATCTAAGTGAGCTAGAGGCGGATTCCTTTCCTATGCCTTTACCTCAGAGCTAAGCCTGGCCGTCACTTTACTTTCAGCTGAGTGGGAACCAAAGAAGAGCAAGCACCTCAATGAGCCACGCCAGACCTCACATCTACATAACTGTGAGTGAACACATTTGTGTTGATGTAAGCCACTACACTACGTTTGTGATGTTTTGTTACAGCAGTAGAAAATTAACATAGCAAGCAATATGATTCTGTTTTTTTTTTTCAGTAAAAATTGTTACGTGTGTGCATGTAAAGGTTTGTAAAGGCACAGAAATAGGAATGAAAAGATACACACATTACTGGGAGAATATTTAACTCTAGAGTCTTAAAGTTGCAAGGAGCTGATAAACAGTAGTTTTCATATTTAATACCATAGAGACATTTATTGGTTGACTCCTTTATAGGAAGAATGTCTTTGTGTAGTATTTACAAACAACAAAAGTTAATGTTTTAAAATGTGGTGATTCCATTGAGTTTGAAATCATGATGTTTCTCTTTCAAACTGGTATTCTAAAATCAATCAGGATGCATAATACCATCCGTCAGTACCTGGACACTAAAACAAATCAAGCTGAAAGAATTGTCTAGTAATTCATGGGTTCAAAGTAATTGAATAATTAATAGTTACAGAAATACGTTCCAGGTTGATCTTACTATGCATTCTGGTGGTGAAAACATGCACAGGACAATGCATGCACCCATGAGTCCAGTGCTGTTTTCAGATCTACGCTATTTGGAGCCTCAGGAGACAAAATAAGAACCATCATCTGTAACACTCTTCCTCACCCACAAATGAAAACTACTCTGACAAGATTGCTGAAAATTTGGCCAATATATCAATGAGAGAATCCATGACGACACGACCAAAAGGCTACAGAATCACAGTAATTTCTACACTTGCAATCAATCAGCCCTAAGAGCTCTTATTACACCTTCATTTCCTTCCTCTCTATTCTTCTTTCCCTTCCTTTCTCCTTTTCCTTCTGTTTTTGGTGAGCCATAGTCCAAATCATTTGATTAAATGCAAAATCTCTTTATAGAAAGACAATCAGAAATTTTGTAGAATTTGAAAAGATAAAATGTATCTTTTGGGCATTAGTATGAAATTCACAGGATCCTATAATGTAGAGTTTATGAAAGTTAGGCTTTTTATTGTTAGTCATTTCTCCAAGCATTCTAACATTTCAATTTCAACATCAAATATCCACTGCTTTTCAGTCAACACCAGCTAATGGCAATTTGAAACATTTTCTATAATTTAGCTCATTCATATTTTAGAAAATCTCATGAGTAAGAAATATATGCCTTAGAAAAAAATGAACCTGCAGCGATTTGGTAATTACATTTTTTTTCCAGCACAAAATGCAGATCTACGCTCTTCACTTAAAACAAAATGGGTGTTTAGAAGTCAAGGAGTCCACAGAGACACTACAAGGACTAAATATATTATCCTTAAATACTAATTCTGTCATCTATGATTCATAGCCAACTCCTTAAGTAAAGTTACAGATTTTCAAATTATCCCATGGAGAGAGATAGAAGAGGAGAAAAGGAAAGGCTGAACTCACATCTGTCTTGGCTGCCAAGGAATTGCAGTAATAACTAACTTTCTCAGCGGCCTGCTAAGAATGCTATTTTCATCTGTGTTTCCTAAAATCACCTCTTTTGAAGAAAATACACACATCATTTTACTTTACTGGATGCTGGTATGAAAAATAGATGTCCACTGTCACCGGGCTATATTGATTACAAGTGAAAATGTGATCATTTTGCATTGACTTGCCCCACAGCACTGAGCTCTGTCAAAGCGTAGAAGGAAATTAATGCTTTCATATTGTGCCTAAGAAAAATACGAGATGTTGTTCACTTTGCCCTCTAGACAAAGAGGTATATGCAATAGCTGAAAGGTAATAGCTTTCAGAACATGAACTCGAGACTTTTATTAAAATCATTATTTAATGCACAAAAAATAATGAATGCATGGCCATGCCATGTAAAGCAGCCATTTGTAGTCATTACCTCTTAGATCATAAAGTTTACTTTGTTAGAAGCCGGTATTTCTTAAATTAAAACTGTGCCTGTGCCCCTATTTTATCTAGATTATATGTCTTAAATGATAATTTATTGTGTATGCATATTAATCAAACAGACAAAAACTATTAACTGGTAGTGACAGGAGTTGTTATTTGTTTATATTTATTTAACCTCTTTTTTTTACCAAAAAGACTAATGATCTTACTAGTCTTCCTAGGACACCTGTATTGGGCCCAGAAAAATCTTTAAATATATATGGATCTATATTAGTTGGCTTGCATAATGATCTTATTTAGTATATCTCATCAGTATACTATAATATAGGCTTTCACTTAAAAATAATGCAAAGAAAAATATCACAAGTTTAAAATTAAAAATAAAACTCATAAGATGTAAAAATTTAAAAATATAATTATAGAGATACTTTACATTCTGGTGAATTTTTATCTTTGAAAATTTACCTGCCTCACTAATAATATTCTTTATAGAAGTGCACATTCTGTTATATTTCTTAAAACAGAGTTTGAAATTCACATCAAATTTCTGACAAAAGAAGTTAAATTTCAAATTGACAAAAATAATTGATATAAAATTGAATACTTTGCTACTTCTTAATCCTGAATGTTTGTAATAAACAAAATATGATGACATTAATCATACATATGTACATGATGATACTGAAAGAGACACATATATGGAAATGGCGAACAATACAAAAAAGACCCTGAACTGATCTACAACCTCACCCTAGCAAAAGAATGGAGAATTTTCAAGTATGTCAAATAGTGCTATCTTCTATATAGCAAGAGATGCTTGTTCTTGTTAAACTTTGGAGATTTTGTTCACTGTTGTTCAGATTTCCTAGTTGTCCTAGGAGAGATAAAGACAAGTTAAGTCAGGTCTTCCATATTTCTGAACTCAACTAGGCTTCTTATTGGCTGCATGACTTTGGAAAAATTGATTCATTTTTAAGATAATATTTATCAACCACTGGAATATATTTTGGAGAAAAAGTAGGGAATCAAAACATAGTTTCAGCCCTCATAGAGCTTACAGTTGCATAGACTTTGTATTTATTTATTGCTTGTAAAATCACCCCGTGTCTTTCTAAGATATTTCATAAAGGTCACCTTCTCAATGAGATCCTCCCTGATTACCCTTTAGGTTTTGTGCATTTTCATTTCTACCTCTAAACCTCCACTCTGACCTATCTGTCTTTCCTAATCAGAACACTGATCACCATCTGCTGTACACACATCTTGCCTATGGCAATGCTCACTGGAGTTTCCCTAGATTTAGCTTAGTTCAGACGTCTAAGACAACCACCTAACTCGTTAGGAACCTATTGCTGCAAAAGGATATTTACAAACCACAGCTGGCTAGCAGGGTGGCATCAAGGGCTCTTCTCAGCAGGAGCCCTTGCTGTACTCCCCACAACAGTCCATACAGCTGTTCAAGGTCAGCTGAGCTGCCAGGAGATGAGATCCACATTGGGAAGGGGTAGGGGAGTCCCTGACTGATAACCTAAAACACCATAAAAGCTAGTATTCTTTTAACAACTCCGTGGCTGCAGCACAGTGTTCCTACAAAGTACATTCTTCATTACAAGAGTCACTATACTCAGGAAAGCCCTAAGTATGGCATTCCCGTATAGATTTATAGTTCCTTTAAATTTCCTACTAGTCCAGATACAATTGCCCAACCTGGGGTCATTTTTTATTGGAAATAATGTTGCTGAATAATATAGCAGATAATTGATGCTTATCAGGTTTCCAGGGGAACAAAACTAGAGAGTTAACCAAAGGTCAGATTCTCATGCAGCAAAGAAATTATTAATTGTCTGCCCATAGCTATTTTTTTTTCAATGCATGTTTCTCACTAGACTGTAAGCATTACAGAGGCAGGCATGTGTGTCTGCGTTGTTCATGCTGAATGCTGATTAAGTCATCTCTATAACAGTGTCTCAGACATAGTCAAACTGTTGCATAAATGAGTATGTCTCTGTTTTATATGAAATGAGGATAATAACTATTTCACTGGTTGTAAGAATTATATGAGACAATATTGGTAAAACAGCATGATGCCTAGCATATTGCTGATAATAAATGCTAAATGCTATTCTTCTTCTTATTATTATTAATTGTAATCTATAGAAATTCAAATAGACAAAATGTAAAACAAATCAATAAATAATCAAATCAAAAGTATGTAAATAAGCACCCAAATACATTAAGTTCTATTGTTGACTCCTGCTGAAAATCCTTCTATATGTTTATCTTTACATTGAGAGTAATTTAAAGATAATATGATCTTCTTCTGGAACAATAACACGATTTCTCCATAAAATACATTCCTTCTGGGATTTTTTTTAAAGGATTAGTTTAATGTCTTTTATTTTTAAAATGCATTTCTGCTGGGTATACTTCTCACCTAAGTTATTATGTTGACAAATTTATGATCTGAAAGTTATTTATGACTCATTCAGCCTGAGAAAGTGGGCCAGGAGGGTCTTCTTAAAACCTAATTGATCGCAAAGGTGGCCTAAGTAAACCTGAGGTCTATAACATAAGATGGCTCAGAACCACAGGATTATCAGAACCCAGTAACTGCCTATGACATGCCTTGTATGCAGGAGGAGATAATTACTAATAAGGCCAGTCAATAAGAGCTCTTTTTAGGCTCCTTAGAGAAAGACTATTTTGTGATAATACACTTATGAGGATATTCTTTAACATCTTTGAAAACTTTACTTATGTACATGACCAGATATTTGCTCAACTCAATGTTTGGTAAATTATGGTTCTAGAAAATCAGTAATGTCATCAATATCTTTAAATTTATTAGCTTAGTATTATATATGAAAGGCTTTTTTATTTTTTACATTTTTGTCTTTGCAGTTTTCATTCCTAACTTTGCTATGTGTGTATGCTTTCCCTAAATTAGATTTACCAGGTGATGATCTTGCATGTGTGAGGGAGAGACAAGCATACTATGTGCTTTGTGCATAATTAATAGTACAGGTGCTGTACACATACATTGACAATAACATAGACAGTATACAGTATATTCGGAGTGGAGTTCTGTTGGTATCTCATAAATTTTGTTATTCAGTAGATTCTATCTGAGACACTGCATGGCTAAGAATAGATTAGTGTTTCCTTTATACATAAACAACCACTGATCTTTGACTTTTTTGTTTTAAATCTGGATTCTTATTGGTTTTAAAATGTTAATGGTCAGCTCAACATATGCTTCTCTTATTTGGTGTTGCAGAGATGTTCACAACAATTTTGATTTTTTTACTTTGGTAATTATCTTTCATTTTTGCTTTAGTGATGACACATTTTTTATTATTAGAAATAAAAATTGTTGCTCCACAGCACTTTCTTCATTAATATTTTCTATTACACAATGGGCCTTGTAAATTCAGAACTTACAGTTTACTTTAGCTCATTATATATTTTTTTCTATTATTTCTTTCATTAGTATTTATATTCCATGTGTTCTGATCTCACCTTACAAAATAAAGTTCCATGCTTGGATTTTCCTTCTCCATTTGCCATATTATCTTCTTCCCGTGGATCTTGGGCATTTTAGTCTCTTACTCCTGCATGCCCAGTTTAGTATTATAGGAGAGCTTCTTCAGGATGTCTTCAACATCACTTTTTCATACAATTTAACTGTACCTCTTATTGATTCTGATGCTGACATTAATTCTATGATTATTGTGTGCAGTAGATAATCTTGAAAACCTTCACTACCACCTGTACTACCATGTACTACCATGTGTGCAGAGCAATCTGCTGTCCTATCTCATCTATTCTGCTTCATGAACTTCAATTTACCTAAATTTTATTCATTGTACAAAGAATCTATGGTTACTTCTATTTTCAGAAGAATTTCCCTCAGTATATTGAAAGCTATATTCTTTAAGCGTGTCGTTTGATTGTTTACATCCCTTTTCTCCCCTATTTATTCACTCTGACATTAGCAGTGATTATACAATCTTGTTATTTGATGATAGAGAGTGAATGGATTTTCCTTTCTGGAGTTTTCCAGGCTTCATTTCATTGTGAATAAGCTAGTTTGGGAGAGCAGGGTGTCACTTTATAAGCAGCGGCCTATTTTATCTTTGTATAGTCCAGAGAAGACTTAATTCTTCTCTTCCTAGATGGAGTCTTGGGACACCCTATTTCCATAATTTTTCTAAGCCCAGTTGTTTGTCATTAATGACTTCACATCATTGAAAATAAAATGCAATCTTCAGCACATTTCTAACTTAGTGGCAATGTGTTGCTGGCGATCTCTGCCATAGAAGTATTAATGAGGGCTACCTGCACTAGAGAGTCTCTTTTCTGCTATTGAGGATTAGGAGTGTCGTGTGCCATCCATCTTGTCACTGAAAGGACCAAATCTATAATAAAGTACGTACACAGAATTGACAACTTTCAGAGAACCTCCTTCAGATTTTTTGAGGGGTCTTTTTTCTTTTCTTTTTTTTCTTTTTTCTTTTCTTTCTTTCTTTTGATTCTCTCTGTGTGTGCATGTGTGTATGTTGTACATTTTCCAGCATATTTGTACCATTTTTCCTCAAATCTTCACATATCTATGGTTATCAGGAATTAGAATTTATACTTGGTGAGTAACTTTTAATTTTTGATCAAATCTGAGAAGAGCAATTAGAAACCTCAAATATTTTGTATCTTAACCAAAAAACTCTGATATTTCTAACTACATTGTTACAAATTCTTATACCTATGAAACTGACCAAGATAGTCTGTGAAGGAGACTTTCATCCTAAAAGTTGATAGAACAAGAATAATATAAAATGCCATATATTTTCTTTAAATCATGACTATCAATATTTCTACTACATTTTTCTTCTATATGGTCATTTTATTCTCTAATATAAATATTTACAGAAATGAAAATATATATTTATGGCTCTTCCGTCTTTAACTGAAATAGGGAAACCATCACAACATAAAGACCAATGGGACATTTTAGGACATTAACTGAAGAAAATTACCTGAATTCTTGGAGGGAATTAGGTTCCAGGATATTTATCTTCAAAAATTATTCAAAGCAAATTATACAAACATATATAACTATATAATGTCAATATATGATAATATATTATGTGTTTTGGCTCCACTTGGGGAGGAGAAGTGAACACAGAAGACAGAAAACAAACGACAGACACACAGAGACGATACAAGACTGCAGTGTCACCTGCTTGCAGTGGCTTTATTTTTAACACTGTTGTTTTGGCATCTGTCCCAGTCTACCCCAGCTTTGCCCACCACTATTTTCTGTTCCCAGAATGTTTTTGTCTCAGCATGGACTGGTTCTCACTGCTCTGCCTCAGGGAGTTAACGAGTGTGTCCCGTCCTTTGCCCTTTCCCGTTTGTGGGTCAAGGCACCCTGGCTTGTTTGCAAGTCACAAGGTGTCTTGAGGCTGATCAACAAGAAACAATCCATGTGAGAACAGGTATTCCGAGAACTGCTTTGTTTAAACATGGCTGAGAGATGACCCAGTGTCCACTACACCATTATTCTGTCTTCTTTTGGAAAGTTTCTGTTCATGGTCTTTGCCCACTTTTTGATAGGGTTCTTTGATTTTTTCTTGCTTATTTTCCTGAGTTCTAAATAGATTCTAGTTATCAGTCTTTTACCGGATGTGTAGAAAATAGTCTCCCATTCTGTGGGTTGTCTATTTGCTCTTGTGACAGTCTCTTTGGCTCTGCAGAAGCATTTTAATTTGATCAGGTCCCATTTATTTTTATTGATGCTGTGATTCCCTTTGGGATCTTCTTCATAAATTCAACCTCTGTGGAAAGCAATATGGAGATATCTTAGAGCAATATACTTGAGCCCATTATTCAAAGTGAGGTGACACAAGACTGGAAGAATGGGCCCCACATGTACTCGCCATCAAATTGGTACTGACTGATTAATACTACAGTGCTCAAAGGGTGGTGGTGTTCACTAGGGATTTAGGGGGTGGGGGTAGACCCACATCTGAGAGATGTGGTGAGCACCATGGAGGGCAGGGGCACGCTTGAAATGTATTTGGTTATGGGAATTAGGGGTCCCAATAGGGGGAAGCAAATCCTCTAAAACTGATTTATGTGAATAGCTGCACAACTTCATAAATTTACTAATAACCATTTAATTGTACACTTAAAATGGAGTAAAGGCATGATATGTAAATTACACTTAAATAAAAAATGCAATATAAGTAGATCTATGATTTGATCCAGCAATCCCACTACTGGGCATCTACCCAAAAGAACAAAAGACACTCTATAAAAAAATACATCTGCACTCGAATGTTTATAGCAGCACAATTCACAGTTGCAAAGATGTGGAAACAACCCAAGTGCCCGTCAATACATGAGTCGATTGATAAAGTGTGGTATATGTATACCATGGAGTACTATTCAGCTATAAGAAACAATGGTGACATAGCACCTCTTGTATTTTCCTGGATAGAGCTGGAACCCATTCTACTAAGTGAAGTATCCCAAGAATGGATAAGCAAGCACCACATGTACTCACCACCAAATTGGTACAATTTAACTGATCAATTGGTACAATTTAACTGTTAACTGATCAACACCTAAGTGGACATATAGGAATAACATTTATTGGGCATTGGCAGATGGGGGGGGAGTAGGGGATGGGTATATACATACATAATGAGTGTCATGTGCACCATCTGATGGATGGACATGATTGAAGCTCTGACCCTGGGGGAGTCAAAGGGAGGAAACGCAATACACGTAACCTAAATATTTGTACCCTCATAATATGCTGTAATTAAAAAGAAAAGAAAAGACAAGCAGAATGAACGGATGCTTTTCCTTAGAGTAATAACCCAAAAACTAGTGTTGAAATGGCCTTAGTGAAGATATTAAATCTACTAGGACAATTGTTGCAGGTTGCAATTTGGGTTTTTTGGCATCCCTTTGAGGCAATAGACTTGGCAAAATGAAGACACGTGATCATTTCAGGCCAGAAATAACATCACAGCGGAAGATTCAAAAAGATTGTCTGGTTATTACATAGGGTTTTTTTGTTCTAAAAATGAAATACTGTAGTTTAAAACTCTACTTAGCTGAAATTTGGTGTTGTGTTAAAGAAATATTCCATATTTAAGTAAAATCAGTCTTCAGGGACTGAATTTCGACTAAAGGGCCACAAAATTTGGTGCAATAGAGTGTCAAAAGTTTTGGATAATAAAAATAAATACAAAGGAAATTTATGAAACAGATGGATTATATAACCATTATACATAGTATTAATTCTGATAGTTATTGAAGATAGAATTTATATTCCATAAAACCTTATAAACACTTTCTGGCATGGTGGCTATCCAGTTTGAGGATAAACTTCTGAATTATTCCAGTTTTTAGTTTTTGTTCATGAAGACACTTGGCATTTGTATTGTTGTTAAAGTTGGGTTGGCTTCTTCTCATTAACATTCTAGCTCTTCAACAATAACAAGTTAGCAGTGGGAATTATCTAAGGGCCATAATGGCCCCACTGAGCTCATTGAGTCTACTGTGGAGCCTGAGATCTAATTTCAGCATGTCTCAACATACGTATGAGGAAATTGAGGCCCAGAGAAAGAGAAATCCAGTGTCCCTCTCTATTCCTAATCCTAACTCTATATATATTAAACACCTGAGTCTCTCTTGGCCAGGTCTAGGAGACAAAGGAGAATTGATTGGTAATATTTACATTGCTCTAGTAAGTGGGAGGAAAGATAAGCTATTAGTGATGTAAAATGGCAAGATGGAAAAGAGAGATATTTTTTTAAAAATTAAGTGGGCAAGAGAATACATCCTTTGTTTTAAAGATATTACTGATTACCATATGTACAAGAGAGAAATACCTTGTTTTCAGGAATGAAATATTAAGTGACACTTACTTTCTATTTTGCAATTGAGTACCTTACAAGGTCAAAGAATGACTAAACAAACTTCAAAACCTTCAAAGGATCTTAATCAATAAGAAAATCTGTTTAAATTTGCAGCATTATCAATCAGATACTGCAGTGCATGTTATATATTCAATTTCTGAAAATTTAGACCACCCTTCCCCAAAATGAAGCCCATCAGTGACTGGAAAATCATAAAATTAAGCTTACTATTCATCTTAGATATTACCTTTTTCTAAGTAAAATCAAACTCTTGAAAAAAATTTCATCTATAAACTTTTTAAACTGCTGGTTGGACTGCAAACTAGTATAACCTCTGTGGAAAGCAATATGGAGATACCTTAAAGAGATACAAGTATATCTACCATTTGATCCAGCAATCCCACTACTGGGCATCTACCCAAAAGAACGAAAGATGCTCTATAAAAAAGACATCTGCACTCAAAAGTTTATAGCAGCACAATTCACAATTGCAAAGATGTGGAAACAACCCAAGTGCCCATCAATACATGAGTGGATTAATATGATGTGGTATATGTATACCATGGAGTACTATTCAGCTATAAGAAACAATAGTGACATAGCACCTCTTGTATTGTCTTGGATACAGCTGGAACCCATTCTACTAAGTGAAGTATCCCAAGAATGGAAAAATAAGCACCACATGTACTCACCAGCAAATTGGTTTCACTGATCAACACCTAAGTGTGCATATAGGAATAACATTTATCCGGCATTGGGCAGGTGGGAGGGGGGAGTAGGGGATGGGTATATACATACATAATGAGAGTGATGCACACCGTCTAGGGGATGGTCACACTTGAAGCTCTGACTCGAGGGTGGGGGGGTCAAGGGCAATATGCATAACCTTAACATTTGTACCCCCATAAGATGCTGAAATTTAAAAAAAAAGGAAAAAATTGCATTAATGACTTTTTGAGGCCAAATGTATAAATTAAAGAGCACAATTATATTTTTACCTTCAGTTATTAATGAGGCATTATTTGGTCACTATTTTTTTTCCCAATGCTAAAATCAGATTTTTTTGCTTTATATTCGAAAGGGTTAAGCAGGATCAAGGTTTATATTTTTTGTTATTAGAGTTACCTTGAAAAAGTTTTATTTGGTTCTGTAGCAAGAAGCGATTGCAAGAGTGGAGATCTTACAACATTGAGATCAATTGTGGGTATAGAGCAGCTCTATATTTCTCCTCTAAATCATCATCCTAATTTATGTGGAAGGTAGTCATATGGACATTGTAATTCAACAGCTCTAAAGAGAAGTTACTACAGTTACCTGGAACATCAGACTAGAGGTTTCTTCCTAGGCTTATTGTACTAATACAATTACTTGTCTGAATTGAAATGAATATGTTCCAGTGTTTTTTTTAACCTTGTTAGTTATGTTATGAATTACATTTTTATTTATTCTGAAGCATTGGGAAGAATGTATTTCAAGTCAGTTCCATAGTTTTATGTCAGATGAATCCTCTTGGCCTGCTTGACCTACACTTAAATTTCAGTGTTTATGTTTATTGTTACTCAAAAGAAGAATTGAATGGAAACTAATGGTTATCATAGTGCTGAATACTCTTTATTTTATTATTAGCTTATATTTTCCTTATGTAAGACAGTAATTGGAATGGAATGATACTTACAAAAAGAAAACCTCAGTTAGGACTTCTTTCACCACCTAGTCCAAACTAAAAGACCATCCCCTTCCATTTACACTCCCAGTTTCTATCTCTTTTCAGGGTTTTTTCCTCTATGCACCATCTCACACATCATATACATTCAATTTTTTATTTGTTTCTTAGTTTATTGTTTCTCTTATCTCACTAGAAGTAAGCTCCATGAGGCCAGGGATTTTTTTTGTTGTTTTTTTTTCACTGCTCTACCACCTGTGTCTTGAAGTGAATGGTGGCACATAGTAGGTACTCAATAACTGTTCAATTAATGAAAAAATTTACCAAAACTTATTAAAATCTTCATTCACAGATAGCAATCTAACATAATGCTAATCAAAGCTATTAAAATGAAAAAAACATTTCTGGTGATATGTAAGGTATTTTAGGGCAGATTTACTTTACTTATCAAAAATATTCCCAAAGCCACATTTTTAGTAGCTGGTAAATACCATTCAAGAAAGTTAGGGAAATCTAGCATTCTTCATACTGCTGGTTTTTATTTCCTTCTCCCACTCAATAATTTAGATTTTTGTTATTGAAAATGATTTTGTGAAGTATATACATTAACTTTGCAGCCTTTGCTACTGGGGTATGTCAAGAATAATTTATTCAAAAATTTTGTTATTTGAACAATTCCTGGATATTTGATTATATTAGGGAATTAATGTTAATTATTTTAAGTGGATAATGGTATTGTGGTTATTTAAAAAAATAGTTTGTATCTTTAAAATTACATAATACAATTATTATACATAAAAAATTATGAATTAGCCTTCATTTTAAAAAGACTGCCCGATTCTGTAAAACACTCTTCTGCTATATGTTATTTTTTCTTTTGGTACTCCCAGAAACTCTATAACATGAATGGGCTAAGGATTTGAAATGACATTTCATAAAATAAAAAAATACAAATAGTAAGCATACACAGAACTTTATTATTACTAGTATTCAAAAGAAGCATACTAAAATAATAGTAATGTAATGATTTGCATTGGCAAATTTACAAAAACAAAGTGATATTAACTGAGAATTCTTCAGTTAACACAGAATTGGGTCACTCAGATTTTAATGATGTGGAGGGAAAGAGTGTACGCCCTTTGGGAAAGTAATCTGGCAATACATATACATCAAGAACCATACAAAGACTTTTATTTGACCAATAAATTCTGATCCTGGAACTCTGTCACCAAGAAATAATGCAACTACAGGAACAAATATATTCTAAGGCAGTGGTACTCACCCAAAGGCAATTTTGCCCCCAGAAGATATTTGGCAATATCTGGAAGTGTTTTTGTTTGTCATAACTGTGAAGGTGCTACTGGCATCTATTGGGTAGAGGCCAGGGTTGTTGCTAAACATCCTGCAATGCACAGGGTATCCCTACGCAGCAAAAAATTACCAATAGTATTAAAGCTAGAAACCCTGCTCTAAGGTACTCATAGCAAATTTATGTACAGTTAGTGATACACTGGAAACACCTTAGATGTCCATCCGACCACAAAGAGAGGGATGTTTAAGGATATTAGGATGTATCCATCAATTTAATAGACAATTATGTAGACATTGAAAATGTTAGGGTGTTTTAAATAAAAATTTTAAAGATGCAACAAAACTGTAACTATAAAAACCTAGGGCAATTTGTGAGGAATATGAGTGAATTGAATATAAGCAGAAGAGAAGTGTCTACGGAGTCAGAATCAGAAGCTTGTTGTCAAGCTGAAAAATAATCAGTCCCTTATTCAGATAGTAACACAGACTCTCCCATAAGGGTCAGATGTATCTATTCAGGGCAAATGCATCAGGGTCATTGTCTTGCCTATGTACGTCTCCTTTGAAAAATTTGCGGATCAAGTAAAAAGACAATGTGCCAAATAGAGGAGAATACCCCAAGAATCTATGGATTTAGCGACATGAAATTTATCCCCTTCAATTGCAAACTGAAAGCAGCTCACCTCATTCAGTCTTTGATCAAAAACCAATTAGCAATAACTCATCCTCAGCAGGATTTACGACAATCAATTTCTTGTCATCCAAGTCTGAATTTCTAGGTAGTACTAGGTCAGAACAAAAAACAGGGGCAACATTATTTGAAGTGACATCTGTATAGTATTGAAAATTAAAGATGCCAAAACCAGTAACTACTTAGAATACTGTGTGTTTGGGGGAGAGGTGTCGAGTAAAGTGAAGACAATAGTCTGTTTTTATGTAGTCTTAAATTGATCATGAGTAGTGCAAACAATGTACTGTGGTGGGCAGAGTAATTTCCCCAAAGATGTCCACACACTAATCCCTGAAACCTGAATATATTATGTTACATGTCAAGGAAGAGTTAAAGTTGTATATAGAATTAAGGCTGCTAATTAGCTAACCTTGAAATGGAGAGATTATCCACCTGGGCCCAATGTAATCACAAATGTTTTATAAGTGGGCCAGGCATGGTGGCTCACACCTGTAATCCCAGCACTCTGGGAGGCCAAGTGGGGAGGATCACTTGATGTCAGGACTTCGAGACCACCTGAGCAAGAGCAATACCCCATCTCAACAAAAACAACAACAACAAAAAAATAGAATAGTTAGCCAGGTGTGGTGGCACCCACCTGGAGTCCCAGCTACTCAGGAGGCTGAGGCAAGAGGATTGCTTGAGCCCACAAGTTTGAGGTTGCAGTGAGTTATGATGATGCCACTGTACTCTACCCAGGGCACAAAGCAAGACTGTCTCAAAAACAAAAAAACAAAAACAAAAACAAAGAGTTCTATAAGTTAAAGAAAGAGATGGAAGAATCAGAGTCTGAGAAGGAGATGTGATGATGGAAGTAGAGGTCGGCATGATGTGATTTTTGGCTTTGAAGATTGGAGGGGCCATGAGCCAAGGAATGCAAGCAGACTCTAGAAGATAGAAGAAGCAAGAAAATGGATGCTGTCCTAGAATCTCCAGAAGGAACACAACCAACTAACACCTAATTTTAGCACAGTGAGACTTGTCTTGTACTTCTGACCTCCAGAATTGTAGATAACAAGTTTGTGTTGTTATAAGCTATTAAATTTGTTTTAATTTGCTACAGAAGCAACAGGAAACTAACAGAATTACCCCTTTGTAGCTACGTGTACAGTATTCCTGTCCACATATGTGTGTGTTGGGGAAGAACATGGATGCAGTTTTAACTTCTTTTTGTCATAGCAGTCTGACCCATGCCTTGTAAAAATGTTACCATTCCAAGTAATTTTTTTTTTCAAGAGACTGATTGTGTGTTTGCCCAGAAGTAAGCTATTCCTCTGGCCTCTATGGTATCCAAAATCGAAAAGTAGAGCAAGGAAATGAGGAACAACTTTTTGAAGCTCTTTTTAATAAAAGAGTGACTTCTCTAATCCTCAAAGTGAACAAAATATTTATGTTTTGTAAAAAAGAAAAGCAAAAACAGTACAGTGTGTTAGGGAAAACACTCATTTTGGAGTCAGACACATCTGAATTCAAATACTGGCATATATATTTGGAGTGACCAAGGGAACTTTACTTTACCTTTCTAGGTCAAAGTCACATTGTTTCTTACAGGAAAAATGACCCACACACTATAAATCTTGCTGAAGTTTGGAATTGTTTAATATGTATAATATATAAAAGGGTGTTCTTCCAAGTACAAGAAATTAACAGTAATATACCTTGCACACTTAATTGTTGTCAACAGTCATGAAGAGCACAGTCAGAGTGATATATCTAAACATCAAATTTGACCTTGGCCCTCCTTGTGTTAAACCCATTAGTAGCTCTTTATCATCTCTGGCAGCAGTTTTCAAACTTTTTGGTTTTAGGAGTCCTTCACCCTCTTAATAATTATTACGGAGAAAGGGAGCTTTTGTTCATGTGGGTTGTATCGACTGATATTTATCTTATTAAAATCAAAATAAAATTGTAGTTTTTCCCCAATAAAAAATAAAATAAAAAAGTAACAATAATAAACCCACAACAAGTTAAAAATAAACATTTTACTAAAAATAGCATATTTTCCAAAACAAACAAAATGAATAATAGTGAGATTGTTCTGTATTTATGTTTTTTAAATAAATCCCCTTAATGTCTGGCTTAATAGAGGACAACTGGATTTTCATATCTATGCTTGCATTTAACCTCTTATAATATATTGTTTGGGTTGAAGTACATGAAAAACAAATCCTGATATGTAGTTGGAAAAGAAGTATTTTATTATCTGCTTCAGATCATTTTGGTTATTATTCTTTGATGTTACACCAAAATTACAAAGTGGTAGTTTCTTAAAGGCTAGCTGTAATGTGGAATCTCAGGTCATATTAGGAACTTTTTGTACTCTTTGTTACATTAAAATCCCTTAGTCTGTCTTATACTTTGAATGGATGCTACCCATAAATAATTTTGATATATCAAGAACTGGACATCTTGAAAATATTGGTTTACTAAGTTATACAGAACTTTCAAATGTTGACCCATTTCATCACAAATTTCAAAAATTCACGTTTTGTTAATATCAGCACCAATCTCATCAGAAAAGTATTTAAGTATTGGGAAGCTATCAAGCTCATTATGGTAGACACAATTTTTCTAAAATTTTAATTTTCACTGAAAGCTTGATTTTTATCATGGGCAACAAACATTGTCAATTGTTTCACCTGAAGTATCAGGCTCACCCCATTCATTTTGAGAAAATACCTGCCAAGCACCCAGTCTGAATAACCAGGTTGTCAGTCATTCTTTCAAGGAAAAACATTGTTTCATGGAAAAACAGCTAGTTAAGTTCACAAGCCTAACAATCACACAAATGTGTTTCCTAGAGACAATTATCATAATATAGATTGCAGCAGAAGTGATTGATGTGTATTAAATACTTTGCAGCTTTTCATGCAGAGTGCTAAAAGGCATTTGCATAGGCTTGAGATTTAATAAAAATTAATAATGTTCACTGCTTTATTAAGAGCATCCCTAAGTGAAACTGCCTTTTTTTTTTTTTAACTGTGAGTGCCTGGCAATGAAAAATGCAGGATGACTAACTAGTATGCTTTAAAGCACATTTTTGGCTATTGGCACTTGTCTTAGTTCATTTGTGTTGCTATAAAGGTATATCTGAGGCTGAATAATTTATTTAAAAAATGAGTCTATTTTGGTTCATGATTCTGTAAGCTGTACAAGAAGCATGTCATCAGCATCTGCTTCTGGTGAGGTCCTCAGGAAGCTTCCACTCATGGCAGAGGTCAAGGTGGGGAAGGCATCACATGGCAAGAGGAAGGAGGCAAGAGAGAGGGGAAGAGGTGCAAGGCTATTTTCAACAACCAGTTCTCACAGGAACTCAGAGTGAGAACTCACTCTCAATAGAATAACACCAAGCCGTCCATGAAGATTCTGTCTCCATGACTCAAACACCTCCCCCCAGGAGGTGGAGATGATTCTCTCAACATTGAGGATTAAAATTCAATATGAAACTGGTGGAGGCAAACAAGCCATATCCAAACCATATCAGTGCTAGTCTTGATTTGTGCTAATGTGGCAAGAGTTTTACCCATCATTGCTTTTGTGTCATCAGTGTAAATGTCAACATAGTGAAAAAATAATGTTTATGTATTAATTTGAAAATAGTTCTGTCCTTACAGAGCCCCTGAAAGTTTCATGAGTACCCATGGGAGTCTGAGGACCACACTTAGAGAAATAATATTCTACTGGATAAATTGCGAGTTCTTAAGGAAGACATGCATAGCCTTGCATATGTGGCTTCTGCCTTTGTCTCCAGCCTCATTTCTCACCAACTATTGACTTGTTGCACTTCATGCACCAATAATCCTGAAGTGCATCTAGTGCTGAATAGATCATGTTTATTCATGTGTCTCTGCTTTCTCTAATGCCTTTTAGGCCACTTGATGCACTGTGATACATAATGCCCTCCCCCTTGCCTTTCTAACTTCTAGTCATCCTTTGAGATGTAGCATAGCTGAGATGTCAGTTCTTTCAAAAATCCTTCCTCAAACATCTCCCATTTAGAGCCTTTCTTTGTGCTCCGTGCCACCTTCCAAACATCTCTATCCCTCACATACACTTACCACAATTGTCTCTTTTCCCTTTCTTCCCTCTCTTCCCCCATAAGATTATGGGCTGCTTTAGGGCAGAAACTGAATTAGTTGCATGCAGATGGTTGTAACTCCCATACTAATCCTTGCAGAGGCTCTCAATAATTAGCTGTTTGAATGGATTTAGTAATTAATGTAAAATACTCAGTAAGACAAGCTTCGGAAAAATGAACTTCCCAAGTAAACATATTTTGGTTTAAATTTCACCTTCTTCACCCCTAATAGATTTTCAGTTTAATGCAGTATTCAACTAAACAACTTAATGGTAGAGGTTCTCTTTTATTCAACATCTGTTCAACAAACTTATCAAATGTCTACTTTTATTTTCCTACTCTATACCTCTTGCTAGAGGAGATAGAGTCACTGGTTATACAATGATAATTAAGCACTGTATTGATTGGAAATGAACTGTACTTAAAGTCAAATTTATTTTTAATCCTATGTCTTCCACTTAATAGCTATGTGACCTTGTACAAATTATTTAATGCCCCTGAGCCTTAATTTCCTTAGCCACAAAATGGAGATAATAGTACTTGTTTAAAGGAGGTTATAACAGTCACATGAGGGAATTTAAGTGAACCCAATAAGTACTCAATAAACATTTCTTTGAACCAAGTGAACATGTTTTTTATCTTTGAAGTTACTACAAATGAATCATAGCATCATATGTATGAACAATTCTCATTTGAGGAAAAATAAATTAAATGCATAATAACCAAGCAAGTAACATGGTTTGGGAGCCCAAATTAAATATATTGTATATTTCAAAATTGCTAAAATAATAGATTTGTAACATTCTCATTCTCCCCCCCAAAAAATGAGTTGTTGAGGTGATGGATTTGTTAATTAGTTTGATTGAATCTTTCCACAATGTATACATCAAAAAATCACCTTGCACCCCATAAATGCACACAATTATATGTTGAATAAAAATAAATGAATAATGTTAAACCAAAGTACATTGAAGAAAAATGAGAAAATTAAGAAGTAGGGTAACTACAACCCTATAACCTCTTGCTACTCAAAATACGGTCCATGGTCAGCATTGATATCACTTGAGAACTCGTATAGGATTATAGGACCCATCTGATAGCTTCTGAATCAGAATCTGCATTTCAACCAGAGTCCTAGGTCAAAACATTAAAACTTAAGAAGTACTTTTTAGAGAGAGAGAACTTATCTCACTATGATTGCCCACAGAATAATGAACTTTGGATGATATCTGTGCCCATTTCTTTTCATTATTCTGAGGGATCATTTAAATCTTTGACAGCTTTCTGAGCACTGTTTTTGGTGTTAATTTCATCATGATGACTTCACCTGGCATTGAAGTTAAAAGCCCAAATTATAAATCACTTGCTGTCTTAGTCCATTTGTGCTGCTATAACAAAATATTATAAATCAGGTATCTTATAAACAACAAAAATTTGTTTCTCACAGTTCTGGAGGCGGAGCAGTTCAAAATCAAGGCATCAGCATATTCAATATCTGGTGATGGTCCATTTCTTGTTCATAAATGGTGCTTTCTTGCTGTGTCCTTACATCGTGGATGGGCAAGCTAGGTTGCATGGTCTCTTTTAAAGGACACTAATTCCATTCATGAGGGCTCTCTCCTTATGATGTAATCATCAACCAAAGGATTTTCTAAAACCATCACATGGGAGGTTAAGATTTCAGCATATAAAATTTAGGAGAACATAAACACTCAGGCCACAGCACTTTCCTGGGTGAAGCTAAGGACCAGGAAAGTCTCCTTGTGAAACAAGGAATTGAACTTTGGACTTCAGGTGCTAAATGAAGTACACGTGTCATATGTCAGTCTCTTTTCAACTTAGAAGAGAAATGAGTAGAGGAGGATTTTTCTTTGTGCTAGTATAATAGACTAGGATTTCAATGTTTGGTTAGGGATTTCATCTGTTAAAATACTTTCTGAATATTTAATAAACACAAAAGAATATTTACCAAAGACAAACTCTAGGATATAAATGTCCCAATACAGTAGGAAAGGTGGACACAAGAGATGAATTTACCAAAGTTTTTGGTAAAAAATTTACCAATAGAATTTACCAAAAGTTATTTCTTAGTGAGCTAAGCCTTTTAAAACATAGCTGTATCTTTCATCATTAGATAGTATGGAGAATCACAGTTATTCTCAAGCTTTCTTTTGCATAGAATCATTTAAGAAACATAATAAAATCCAGATTCTCGGGCCCCAATCCTAGAAGTTCTGATTCAGTAGGACTGAGATAGGACCAGGATGATTTTACCAAAGTCTCCAGTTGATTTCTCATAGACCATGTTTTGAGAAATGCTAAAAAATCCAACCAGGTCAGAATAGTGAATTGAAAAATGTGGAAAATGGAAGAGGCAGTAGGAATTATCTGAACATTAAGTATATATTGAGTGTATTAACAATTTGATCATATTTCATCCTTACAATTTTATTGTGTGAGGAAGCTGTTATCCACATTTTATAGATTGGAAACTAGGTCATCCAGCTGGGAATTGTGGAACCAATTTACGCTCTTAAGTCTCTCTAACTCCATAACTTATGCTCTTATGACCACAATACCATGTTGATCCTTAACTTGGGTTTGAATCTTGGCTATGTCACAATTTTTGTTTTTTGTAGCCATGGACAAGGTACTTAGTTTTAATTTTCATATAAAAATAAGGATAATAATTGCAGCTTTGCCAATTTTGTAAGATTATTATGACAATCAAAGAAAATTATAGATATGAAAGTTCTTTGGGTTCTTGTGAACTTTTATTTCTGTAACATGCATACTGTTAGGCAGGGACCAAATCTGCTGGTGGCTGATACAGACCAGGAGGGTGGTTCCTAGGAGTGGAGAAGCCAGGGGAAGGGACTGCAGGAAAACAAAGCTAACAGCCGCAAAGAGCAGGAACTTGAGGTTTTGAGGTATACACAGCTGTGGAGCTGCAATTTTGTTATAATAAACCTGTCAATCATGCACATCAACCATCTGGTAACATCTTACACCTCCTATAGGCCCTCCCTCAGACCAAGCCAATAAAAGGAAACCACCAGGGTGTCCTCCATGTCTTTCTCCATTCATGGAGACGGACTTGTTCCTCTCTGGAATGTACTCTCACTTTGTATCACTACCTTTTTTCTACAATAAAAGCTGTTTGTGTGGAATTGCTTCTTGTCTGTGGACACTCTGTCATACCAGCCCTGCCTGTGACTTTTCTAAGCAAGGAGTCAAAGAACCAGGACAACAGTCTGATGAGAGTCTGGACCTGAAAATACCTACCTTGATCTTGGTTATTCATCCAGGGCTCAAACTTAGTTTGAAATCTGAAATTACTGTGAAAGTATTATATTTGGTTTTGTATTGTTGCTTCCTTATTTCTGATGATAAATTAATGCATGATCATTGTAGAAATTTTAGAAAATATATACAGTAAGAATGAATCAAAACATCACTTTACTTCCTTTCTTTTTTTTATCTGTGATTTTTTTTTGGATGTTTTCAATTCTTTTTTTTTTTTCATTTTTTTTTCATTTTTTTTTAATTGGGGGAAAACTACAAAACATTTACAGGGCAATGTTTACAGTTACAATTTGTAGTGAGCTGATTTCCCAAAATATATTACCACTCAAGTTGACTTATCTTGTTACATTCAAAAACCTACTCTGTCAAAGTAGTCCATAGAGTACATACATAGTGTTCCAACTGTATCTACATACAACCAACACTCCATTTTAAGTGTACAATTAAATGATT
>CAUYRT010002168.1:0-13249 GCA_963574885.1 Lepilemur ruficaudatus
GTGATCCCCACAGCTTTTTGGTGACTGAATTCAGAGGTAAAGCTCTGAGAATCTGAGGCCCTATGCCTAGAGGCTCAGCCCACCTGTCCCAGCAAACTCAGTCCATAGATGGGGCCAGGCAGCAACGGGGTGAAAAGGAAAAAGCAAAGATGGTGGAGTTCTGCTGACCCAAGTGCTGCAGCAAAATCCTTCAGCACGGCCCCCAACTCCGTTAGCTTCCCCGTGTAAATAAACAATGGGGCTTGGTCGAAGAGCATACAGAGTCTAAAGTCAAAAATGGTTTGAGCCACAGGAGACTATCAAGGTTAACCATTTTAAGATAAACTAGTGTGAAACCTAATTCAGCATCAAAATGGTCATCGTTACTTTAAGATAGCAAAAATTACTTTATGTGGGAAAGGAAAGAGACAAGTTTCTTCCTAAACATGACGCTTACTGTTCCTTTACAGTTCGTAGGCTCACTTTTTGGACAGGCTAGTAAAAAAAACAAAAAAAATGTGTAAAATCTAATTTGAAGTTGCAAATTTTCTGTATCTACAAGCCTTAGTATTTCTCATAAACATACATATTAAGATACATTATATCTTAATTCTCTCTTAAGAAGGATTATCCTTTTTTCTGAGTTTAGGCTCTTATAATTATTTAGGTGTTATAATGACTTGCTTTTTCGAAAGGATGATAATAAAGAACAGCTACTCTTCTTAAATATTCTTATGCGACAAAACAAAAAGTTGACAATCTTATGTTAGTCCCTGCTATGGTCTGAATTCGTATGTTGAGATCTAATCCCCAATCTAGTGTTTTAAAGAGGTGGGATCTTTCGGAGGTGATTAGGTCATAAGCCCTCGTGAATGGAATTAGTGCCCTTATAAAAGATGCCCAAGGGGGCTTGTTTGTCCCTTCCACAGTGTGAGGATACAAAGAGAGGTGCCATCTGTGAACTACAGAGCTGCCCTCACCCGACACTGAATCTGCTGATACCTTCATCTTGGACTTCCCAGCCTCTAGAACTGTGAGAAAGATGTTTCTGTTGTTCATAAGCCACCCAATTTATGGTATTTTGCTGTAGGAGCCCAAACATACTAAGACAGTCTCCAAATATATTTTTAAATGTCTATTGTTCTCATTTTTTAATGGCACAGTAATTATGGAACTGCCTTTTTCTCACACCCTTCCACCTCCCCCCGCCCCTAAAAAATTGAGAAACAGAAAATGCAACTGTTTCTGTAATAAACCTAGGCAGCATCTGCAACCGGAACTGCAGTATCTGATAAAAGGCTGCCCCACCCTCTGCAAAGCAAACAGGAGGGCAGGGAGGTGCTGAAAGAGACGTGGGTACCAGAGTGTGCAGAGCCAGGTTTGACCCCTGTGAGAAGTTGAGAATGTGGCACTGAGAGAGGATTCACTCAGATTCCCCATATTTTCTGGAAGCAATCTATTTATGGGTGAGGCAGGATGGAAGCAAGAGTTTCCACATTGCATTGTGGCAGCCCGCACCTGTTAACATCAGCTGGCTGGAAAGAAACAAAGGCTAAACTACTCACCCACCCAGACAACCCTCAGTCTTAGGAAACTACACTGTGATCCAGGAAAACTCCTGCAAGCTCTGCGTGTCAGATAGCAATTGCTGTGTAACAAACCACCCCACAACACAGTGGCTTAAAACAACAACTCTTTTATTTGCAAATGACTGTGTGAGTCAGCGGATTGGGCTGGGTTCAGTTGAACAGTTCTTTGGGTGGTCTCGCTTGGGGTCACTCATGAGGCTGCTGTCTTCCTGTTGTTTGAGTGTCTGGATGTGACCTTCCTCACATGGCCAGAAGTTGGAGCTGGAAAAAGAAATTTAGCCGGTGTCAGACTTTCTCCAGATCAACTTGCAAGACTAGAAGTCAATAGGGCAATGCCTTCCAAGTTTCAAGAGAAAAAAAGTGACCTAAAAATAAGGCTACAGAAATATGTTTTTGAATGTACAAGAATTCGGGGAATATATTATAGCTTCCAGGTGCTCTCTTTGAATTAACCACTAAAGAAAAGGTGAAGTTTTCAGCAACTGCTATGGGCTGAACTGTGTCCTTCCAAATTCCTATGGTGAGGTCCTAAACCCCAGCTTCTCAGAATGTGACTGTATTTGGAGATGGGACCTTCAAAGAAGAATTAAGGTAAAATGAGTTCAAATAAATGGGCCCTAATCCAATACAACTACCTCCTTATAAGAAGAGGAAATTACAGGGGGTAGATCATGGCCATCTACAAGCCAAGCAGAGAGGCCTCAGAAGGGACTGGTCCTACCGACATGATCTTGGATTTCTAGCTTCCAGAATTGTGAGAAAATAAATTCCTGTTGTTTAAGCTACACCGTCTATAGTGCTTTGTTCTGGCAGCCCTAGCTGGCTAATATGCCAACCAGCAGAAATGACTGAAAGTAATGGGAAGAAAAAGAGGGATGAGCACTGAGCTGTTTTCCCATAGGACCGACTCTAAAGCAAACGTGGCTAGTGTGCTGTGCATTGGCAGAGCGCATCTCAGTGCATAAACCCGGCTCTGAGAGAACCAGGGTCCAGTTGTACCCAGGTCTCCAGGAACAGTTATCTTGGGTGACTCCGTTGGGTTCTCTGGGTCATACTTCGTCTCATGGTCATGAGTGACTTTCAAAGTGGGCTCTAGAGAGTTCTATGCATTTGGCATAAGAGCCTCAGGGACTATCAAAAGGATGAAGAGGCGAGTCTGTGGGGTTTGGACCCTTCTCCACTTCATGTGCCGCCCATGGGCTTCTCAGTAACATTTCATTGGTGGGGAGATTGTCGTGGCTTAGAAAGCCTGAACTCCAGCAAACTGAGTCATTCTGAGGTTCCCTTCCTAGTCAAAAAGCCGTCTGCATTTTAGGGTTTGTTTCTTCCCCTTCACCTTGAGGAAATGCAAGAGATTGTTGATAACTTCTGTGGGATTTGGCTGAAAGTGGGGTGTTAGCACCTGCGGTCCCAGCCAAGCCCCACCACGGAGGCAGCCAGCCACGCCTGGTGCTCTCTCAGGTCAGGGCTTCCTGCGGAAAGTGGAGATTGCTACTGAGGACTGAGATGCCCAAAGCTGAGTAGGGAGCGGATCTCAGGAGCTAGCTGCCTCTGCTGTGCCCTCCAGGGAAGAGCTCAGAGTGACCCAGCAGCCATGGCAGGAAGAGACTCTGTTGGAGGCATTTGGGCCGAGGCAGACCTTCAGCACTGCCGTCCCTCTCCCTCCTCCCCAGCTAATGGCTTGGTTCTCAGACCAGACCTCCTTGGAGCCCAGGAATTCTCATTCGTAAGTAAACAAACAGCAAATAGCATCCAAGAGTTGGCCTAACATTTCTCCTCAATCTATCCTTGAAGAGCCTCCCGGAAGGCAACATCCCCCACATGACAGGTACCACTGCAGGCTACTCTCTCAGGAGTCGGACGGAGTCTCTGCTCTCTTGTCAGGACCTATGGAAGGTTTTACTGGGAGCATGGGAGTGTTTCCAGAGTGTGAAAGGGGATGAATCTCCATATACCATGAGCGGGAATTGTCTGAGGAGAGCCTGATAGAATGTTCCACTGAGATCCAAGCAGTTGTTTCTCTTCCAGGAAATTTCAGACAAGTTCATAGACCACCATGAGTTTGCAAACAAACTGTTAATAAAGAGATTTCCAGATGGGCTGGAGCAGGAATGGGGAAACCCTGAGGCCACTCACCAAACAAAACAGAAAAACAAGTGGGGCCCAGAAGGCGGGGGGCTGAACGTTGACCGTCGGCTGGGGAGAGCAGAGGCCACAGGAAATTGTCAAGGGCTCTGCAAAGCTCGGAAGGCAGGGGAACATCAGGCTCTGGAAGCCAGCCAGGCTGACCCAGGTCTCTTTTACTAGGTTACTAATGGCTCCTTGGAGACCTAGTGTTGGACAAGAATGAGTAGAGTGGCCACTTGTCTGATGTGAGTCCCCACGGCGCAGTTTGGATGCGTTTTTTGTGTGATTGAAAAGCCCTGGTTGGCTCTGAAAGGGAACACAATGCAGCCGGCCCATAAACTGCCGTTGTTTGAGGTTTGGAAAATTCTCTTCTGAGAAGGTCAGAACAACCCTGAGTTGTGACTGGGGCCAGAGCTCAGGCTACTCAGGGAAGCAGCTGTCACAGGGGGTGGGGTCAGCAAACCGAACACCTAATCAATGCCACAGCCATCCAAACCAGTGGGACATGCACCTTGGTACCACGCAATCTCGTCTCCACTTACACGGCTTCTGAGACCTAGCAGTACAGGAGGCAATCATGGTGTTCGCAAGCAGGGAGGCAAGAGGAAGGATGATTCCAGGTGATGGTCCATGCCAGTCACACACTTTGTCCTAGAGGATTCAGCTCTAACAAACCCCAGAGGCAGGTTCAGAATTCAACGCCCAGCTGAGCTGGAGACTTGTACTTGTTAATTAATGTTTGAGGTTGCAAAGTGCTGGCTTTGGTAACCAGGTCGTTCTGCCCCTCCTGCATGGCTCAGTTATTCATTTATTTATTCATTTTTATTCAGCGAGTGTTAATAACCACTGGGTGCAAAACAAAAGCTGCAACGACAATGATATGGTCTGGCACTGTGCTAGACACGGTAGTGAAAGGACAGATACGATCACCTTCTTTACAAAGATACAGTGTAATGGGGGAAATAGATAGTATTTTATTTATTTAACAGCCACATAGTCCCTGCTATGCACAGAGCACTGCTCTAAGCACTTTACAAATATAGACATTTAATCCTCCTCAGAATCCCATGAATTAGGTAATATTAATATCCTCATTTTCCAGATGAGGAAACTGAGGCACCAAGACATTAAAATAACTTGCCCAGGATCACACAGCTGGGAAGGGCTGAAATCCAGGCAGCCTGGCTGTAGTGCTCAGGCCCTGAAACATCACACTAGGCTGCTTCTTAGGCAGATAAACGCTCACTGATGACTATTCAGAAATGAAGAGTGTGCTTGGTGCAAGAAAAGGCAGGAAAGAACAAGGGGATTTTTCATACAGGTTGGGAGTCAGGGTGGGCTTCTCTGAAGAGGTGACAGAAAGGAGGAAGACTGTCCCAAGCAGAGAAAATTGCAAAAGCAAAGGCCCTTTGGTGAGAAAGGCTTAGTGAATTTGAGGACCTTGGAAGGAGGTTGGTGTTGTCAGAGGGGGTGGTGGGCAGCTGGGGGCACATGGAGAGACCCGCTACAGGTGTGGGTGGGGCGGCAACGGCAGGCTAGAGTCAGTTTTGTTTGATAGTTCTCAAAGGAAAGTAGAAAAACAGGGTCTGTCTTTAAGAAAACAGCCATATGAGACAAACTGATCACACAGGGGAATTTCACATTTCCATTTTGAAAAGGGCCCCATGGCACATTTCACATAGATTTGATCCTCACAACCTGGAAGAAAAGAGATCAGATAGAATTAGCCCCTTTGCGACCCCCTCCCCCACATGCCCAGCACCCATCCCCTCTCCTTGGCTTAGCTCGCAGAGTCCCAGTTTTGTTCTGGGAAGCCACATGTCCAGCCCCATGCAAACACCCCATCCCAGCCTACCATGTAGCCAGGGGTGGCCTCCTACACCATCTTGGCAAAAGAGACATCAGTGAAAATCTACTGGGGATGCTGGGAAGCCTTTTGCCTTTCCTGATAATAGGATGAACTTGGTCCATCCCCACCTCCCCTTCCTTCCCACCGGGGAAGAGACAGGATGTCTATAGCTACAAGAGCCGTCATGCGCTGTGATGGGGCAAGTATAGGAGAAAAGCCAAGAGTTTCTCTGAGAAGCTGCCTTGGACCAATGCAATCAGAGGGAAAAAGAAACCCTTCTTCGTTTCAGCCACTTCTATTACTGAGAGTCCTATCACTTGTATTCTCTTCCTAAATGAAACACCTGTTCCACTGTAAACAAACCGAAGACGAGGAAACACCAGACTTGTGAAACCATCAGAGAGGGGATTTAACTGCAGGCTCACCTGACTCCACATCCAGTGCCCTTTCTTATTTTGCCTTTAGGGATTTCTGTGCATGTTTCACCTTTCCAGGCGTTACACTCAACAATCCCAGAATCTGCGATGCCCAGAGCCCCTCCTAGGCAGGTACCATTTGCGTCAGGTGACCCCGCCCTCTTCCCCTTACCAGAGCCAATAGCGTCCATGCAGGGGCTGGCCAAATAAAAGCCTCTCTGGCAGGGATTTGAGGGAGGCAGTTCTGGGACATTGAGCATGGAAGCAAGTGTGGGAAGTCAGAGTGGAAAGGTCAGGACGGCAAGAGCAGCTCGAGGGATCTCAAAGGACCGATCTCGAAGATCTGGTGTGAACCGAAGTCGTAAGGAAAGCAGAAGTTCCCACGCAGAGAAACACGCAGGAGACGGGCGAGGTGC
This sequence comes from Lepilemur ruficaudatus, assembly GCA_963574885.1. NCBI lineage: Eukaryota > Metazoa > Chordata > Mammalia > Primates > Lepilemuridae > Lepilemur > Lepilemur ruficaudatus. Next base: position 6,377 of record CAUYRT010002168.1, read on the forward strand.
GTGGTGGGCTGAGCGCAGGCAGTGGAGCAGTCCCCCCAGTGCGGGCATTGCCTGGCGGAGAGTTTAAAAGCGATAATGAAACTCACACCGAATTGATCTGCTTTTATTATCACCATGTCCTGGCAAATCTAAACGTCAGTAAAGCAATCTTTTGTTGGTCTAAGTTTCAAACTATGGCTGCGGTTAATGTTGCGTTTTAATAATGTATGTGTTAACTTCAAATTAGCCTGCTTTTTATACCGTGTCATTTAAGAAGCACTGTATTCCACATGGGGCTTAATTCAGAGAACATCCAGTTAGAGTCAGTCCTGACGCAGCTACGCGTCTTCATTTCAAGTGTGCATTTTTAACAGTTTACAACTGTTGAAGGTCTCTTAGGATATAGCTCATTTCTCCAAAACCCTATGATATGGCACATGTGTCCATTTAAACAATAAACCCGAAAGAGACCCTGCCGGTGCAATGTTTGTAAAGAGGAAGAAACATAACTTGAGTTACTCCAATTCTGTCATTGCACGTGGCCAGTGGAATTTTTAATTTGTGTTAAGTCTCACACTGTGATGTATAATATTTTTCTTTGGTAAGTACAAAATTAAATTCATTCATGTTATATTTTACTGAATTTGAATGATGTCTTTACATTGAAGTGTATATTCTTCTTTCTAAATTGTGAATTGTTTAAAAAACTAAAGGATGTATCAAGAATAGAATAAAATAATTTATTTGTAAATTATTTTTATCAAAATAATTTTTTCTGAATATTATCGAAAGGAAGTTTATCACATGGAGGAGGGTGGTGTTATATACACTCTGATACAGTGTCAAATGCCCCAGGGGAATGACTGCTGTGTTCACCCCTCCAGTACTTTCCAGCCTTCTTCAACCTGCTCGTTGACCAAGGAGGTTGACCTGTGACGACCATGTGAGCAGCAACCTCATTCCTGGCGTCCCATTGGATTTGGGGAGCTCTCAGAGGAAGTCAAGAAATCAGAAGAGGGGAGATGGTGTTGGGTTATTTATTCCACCACCTGCCTCCCTGTTGGGTCACCCAGTTGGCTGCCCTCCACCGAAGGCCACAGCTCCGTTAGGTGGCTGTCTGCCCACAGCTCCCCTCTCTGGTTCCCTGTAATTGTGCCCACTCCTCTTCTTCTCACGTCTAGACTGTCTATAAGTCAGGGTCCAGAAAAACAGTGGCCCTCAGAGATTAGGACACTGTGAGGAGAATCTTAACAAAGAAACTATTTACAGAGGTGGGAACAGGCTATGGGGAACCCACTAAGGATGGTGCGGCGTCCTGGGGCTAAAACAGCAAGGCCGTGTGGCTACTGTGGGCTGAAGGGGCAAGGAGGAGGAGCTCCGAGGAAGGACACAGCAAACCCACAGCTGGGAGATGGGTGGACGAGTGTCCCATCTGCACTCTGCTCCTTCCCTCCCTTCTCGTGGCGGTGCTCAGAAGCTAGACCACCAGGCAGCCTGTCGTGCATCACACAGGCAGCAGCTGGGGGCACTTCGAAGGCAGGGAAGGATGGCGAGCAGATCCAAAGGGGCAAATGGAAGGAACTCAGCACAGGTGGTAAAGGCCACTCACTGTCCCTAACCCCAGGGCACATCACAGTGCCACCTACTAACTTACTGCCTCTCATCTTCAAACCCACTCGGCTGTTGCCCGCTCTGGGATGCTGGGGCTGGGCTTCTGCTTTGCTAACTGGCTCCCTCTTTGCCTCTGCTACCAGGGGCTCTAGAAGAAAACTGGAAGCGTGGGAAGGAAGAAGAGACTTGTTCCTTCCGGCTTTCTCCCTGTGGGTGTTCTGTTTGCCTCCAGGTCCTTCCAACCTCACCTCTGCCTCGCTTCCTCACCCCAGCAGAAGACACTTCCTTCCAGTAGCAGCAGTTGAATCCAGTTTGCAGTTTCTCAGCACTTGCAGAACTAGCTTCATTGTGCCTCCTTGGAGACACCAGGAGCAGCTGGCCAGCACCCCCTCCTCAGTGAGTCCCAGCCCTGTGGGAGCCCTCCTCTGAGCTTGGGGACAGCAGCAGCAGCAGCTTGGGGGCAGCCCCTTCTCCAATGTCTGAGTCTCTGCTCCATGGGAGCCCCCATAAGTTTTAATGATGTCAATCTCTTTTCTTTGTTTCCCCAGCCCTGGGGGAAATGGGTTCTTTGTGCAGAGGCATTGCCATGATTACATGGTATTCTCTTTTTGGCACAAGATGAAAGGAGCCTGGGTCCCTGAATCACAATATGGAGGACAGCTACCCACCAACCAAGAACACAGTCATCAAGCTGTTATCTGAGCAAGAAAGACATTTTGATTGTGCAAAGTCACTAAAATACAAATATTACTTCTTATAGCAATGAATTGTACCTAACTACTATGCCTGAAGAGCTTTGTAAAACACATGTTTCTAGGCTCCATCCAAAATCAGAGTCTTCCAGCACTGTGATAATCTATACTTTTAAAATGCTGTTCAGCCTGGTTTGGGAACCACACCCTCAATCTCCCTGAACAGATAGGTATATATTAGCATTCACCAGGTAGCAACTACACAAAGCACAGACGTGGTGCTTGGAAGGAGTTCATCCATAGCCCAAGATTTGGCCTTGTACCTTTTAAACCGCTCTGTATAATAGAAATGTCACTCATAGACTCAGTTCAGAGGAGATCAGCGTGAAGCGAGCCGTAGAAGTATTTGCCATTCCCGACAGGAAAGGGCTTTTAGATATTCTGATTGCCTGCCAGTGTTGGCTGCCCCTGGAAATCAGAATCTTTGCCAACTATGTGACAGACACTGGGCAGATTTACAGGATGAGAGACAATAGCTGGGGCTCCTTCCCACTCTGTTAAAAAGCCCTGACCCAGAGAACTCAGGAACTCCTGGCACAAGATGGTCTGATACAGATATTCATGCTCTCTTGGGTTCACATACTCGCTTTCGTTTCTAAGGCTGTTTTCAGGTGACAGCAGTAATTAAGTCATGCACTTGGTAATAGGCATCTTCCCCCAGGGGTCCCCCACAGGCTTTAGTTTCCAGGCCAATTGGCAAGATTTTCTAAGAGCAAATGACAGCCTGGAAGAAGGGGGTGAAGGAAAAGGCAGAGCCTGGCAAAATAGCTTAATCCTATGACAGAGGATTATGGCTAACGGTGCTGATGGCTGTCAAGTACCAGGACCCTCCCTGGCTCCTCAAGCTGCTCTATCTAAATGGTCATTGTTGATTATGTGTCCACAGCTAGGCAGGAGAGAAAGCAGCTCCTTGATAGGCTTCAGACAACTTGCTTCATAAGGGCTTTGTTCTCTGTAAAGAACTTGAGAGGTCAAAGTTTTATACTCTGCCTAAATAATTTATATCACTGGACAAAAAGACTCCTAGGAAGCTTAAGGGCACGTTCCCACAGTAGCCTGGTATGCCCCAATTAGCAGTAATTATTTCTAAATAGAGAAATATAGCTTGAAAAAATTATGGGTGTGACTTTTGGCACATAGAATGGAATCAAATCTAGAACACCCTGGGCATTTCAAAATCCAGAACCAACACCCACAAGGATTTCAGTTTATTGACAAAAGTCCTTAGACCCTGGATTAAAAGAGACTGAGATTATTTGAAATGTAAAAAGACTTCTGGGCTCCCTTGTTTTTGCAAGTAGGAAACAGGCAGTGAACGCTGCTCAGCACCAAATTGGCCTATTTGACGACGCCCCCGCAGAAATGAGCAAGAGGGACGATGAGAACCAATGAAGGGGTCCCCAAAATGCAGAATAAAGAGCCATGGGGGAAATAGACAAGAGAACAACTCCCAGGAAGCAGAACTGGGGCCTGATCAAGGAATGTCACCTATTTCCAGAGTGGGAAGACCCAGTGACATTGACCCAGGAAGTCTCAGAATTTCTATGGACCAGTAAATGCCATGTGCCTCACACCTCTCCCTGTTGAATGGGAGTATTTATTCTGATTATCAAGGCCCTGGTTTACCTTGAATGTTTGGTGCATAAAGGGCAATTAATTAGCCTTTTTAGTTCATAGATCTTCGTATCCTACTATTTGAGATTCTCCCTGTGACTGGCAGAATTTAAAGACGTTCCCCCCAAGATTCCTGTCCTCTGCTTGTTCAATCAAACACTAATCTAGTTACTGCTAGGGACTTGATAGATTTAATTAAGATTACAGCTCATCTTAACACAAAGAAATGATCTTGCATTATGCAGGTGTACCCAGTCTTTTAAAGCAGAGAATTTTCTCCAGCTGAAAGAGCTGAGGCACAAGGGGAGGTCCGAGAGGTTTAAAACAGAAGATGAACTCGACCCACCATCCTGGCTGTGAAGATGAAGGGGGCCAAGGAATGCAGGCAGCTTTTAGAAACTGAGAACTACCCTCAGCCAACAGCAAGCAAGAAAACAGGGAGCTCAGTTCTACAACCACATGAAACTAAATTTTGCCAACAGCTGAATGAGCTAGGAAGTAGATTGAGCCTCCAGAAAGGAGTACATCCTTGCCAACACTTTGATTTCAGCCTCATGAGACTCTAAACAGATGATCCACGTCAATCATGCCGTATCTAGACTTCTAACATATAGAACTGTAAAAGAATAAATTGGCATTGTTTTACGTAAGTAAATCTGTGGATATCTGTTATGGCAGCAATAGAAAACTAACGCACTCTCTCTCCCATAAATGAGCTCCAAGAAAGTGCCTTTAGGTCTAGTGGCTGACCTCTTTCACTTAAAACTCTATGGAGCTGCAAGATTCAGATGAAGAAAGATGAGTTTACAGCCTTAGCCCTAAATGGCAATAAGAGAGATCTGAGAAACACTAAACGGGACACAGTTCTGGTCTCAGCCACTGAAGTAAAGCCTTCCACTGTCATTATATGAGGACTAAGGAAAAATTGGGGGAGGTGGGATAAAGGTAAAAATAGGAAAATGTGTTGATGGATGGGATTGTGTACAACTGTCAGATTTATATATTTATGAGGAATCAAAGAGCAGAGTTTAAAACAAGTTGCTTGAATTGCACGAAACCTGGCATAGTGGGAAAAGCACTATGTAAATATCTCTAAGCTGCGGTTTTCCCTACGTAAAACAGAAATAAAGTACCTCCACCACAGATCACGTCTTACTGTATAAGATCATCCTAACAATATTTATTCAACCTGGTTCATCTGATTATAATTTTTATAATTTTTACTATATCTGCATGCTACCTACTCTAATTTATCTAAATATTTTCCTTCAACACACTTTATACTCTTCGTGCCCTTTAATGCACAATAAAATAATCCCATACTGTTAAAATTTAAAGTCTTCATTCATACAATTCCTAAAATCATTTCATATGAGATGGTTTGAGAAACCATAAACTAAGACAATCACAACACAATAAACAGCAGAAGATTCTATACAAAAGTGAAGATTGAGTTATCTATTTTCAAGCACTATTCAGGAAGTTCATTTGGTGATAACTTAAAAAAAAAAAAACTTCCAGGGCCGCATATATATGTTCATAGTATCCTGATCAACTAGAATTTATGCCTACATTTGTTCAACAGATACTGCATGATCATATAATATCTGCTAAACACTGTGCAAGGTTCTTGAAATGTAAGGATGAACAAAACATTCAGTTGTGTTCGGGCTCAAAATTAAAACAACAGCAAAAAAAAATTTTCAGTTCTCCCTTGTATTTCACCAGGTATTTATCATAAATTGTCAAGTCCTGTTGATTTTACCATTGTGGTTTCTATTATCCTTCCACCCTGAAAGCCAATTAAGGGATGGGCCAGGAGGAGGCTCCCCTGGGACACCAGCTGAAATGGAAAGTAAACACACCGGGAGCACTAGCGTGATGGAGGAGATAGTATGTGCCAGAAGCAGAGTATGAACATAGTTGGAAAGAATGCTTGGTTAAGTCGGGAGAGGTGTAGTAATGTGATAAGTTCTCAACAAAAGATTGTGAGTGGAAATGTTTTGTGCAACTTCTGCCTCACCTGCTTAAAGGGAATGACTTGCCTGGACTTACTCCCTTTTCTTCTACCCACGAAGTGGAACATGAATGTGCCTGAGTCCGACTTTGACCATGGAGAAGACGAAATACCTTAAAGGATGGTGGAATAATAGTTTTCATGGTAGAGAAGAAATGAAAGCTTCACATGCTCAACTTTCCAGTTTTTCCCTTTCTGCTGAGGCTTTTTAGGCCAATTAAAATTGCCAAACATTTACTATAAGTTGTACACTTACGTTGGGTTAGAGAAACAAATTAGGCAATCGTGTCTCTACCTCCTAAAATAGCAAAGGATTACTACTGGGTACCTATGTCCTGTTAAACTTCTTTGGAAACTATAAGGTGCTAAATAAATACAAGGTGGTATTGTAGATTTTATCTTGCTAGCATTGCAGATGCCTAATAACATACCACTAGCATCTTAAGGTGTCAAGATGGTTCTACGAGGACCCCTGAATCACCTGGGTGATGCTGGACTAGAAAATACGTTCACAGCTTGATCGCACTGACATTTTATTGGGCATATTTTTCAAGGCAGCTGATGAAAAGTTGCTAAAGTAAAAACTGTCCTTTGTGTTTTCCAAAAGTTCTTGGGTTATCATGAAAATAATCCAGGGGCAGAAAATGGACCTGGATGTAGCCACCCATTGTCTGATAGTGTATTTCCTGAGCACAGTAATCACTGTCCCATTAATTCTGTAGCCAGAGACATTTATATGGACTGGCTGCATGTGCGTGGTGTGGGTGTCTGTGTTTGTATGAGTGTGTGTATCTGCAGAAAAAGGTAGACTTTATAGACAAACACATAATTTTCACTTTAATTTCCACATTTAAGGAGAGCCTTTTCCTCCACTTTCAGTTTTTAAAAGCCTTGCTTAAG